>JAODAL010018281.1:0-75196 GCA_025379985.1 Phyllomedusa bahiana
GACAAGGGCAGTTTATAGGTTATTTTTTTCAGGGGCATATTATAGTGTTTATTTTGTACATAGGGCAGTTTTGTTTTTATATTTTGTAAAAGGAGGCGTTTTATATAGTTATATTTTGTAAAGGAGGCAGTATTATGTAGTTATTTTTGTCATAGGGGGCTTTTTATAGTGTTATATTTGTAAATAGGGCAGTTTTATGTAGTTATTTCTTAATAGAGGCTTTATTATTGTAGTTATATTCTTGTACTTTGGGGCAGTATTATAGTAGTTATATTCTTGTACTTTAGGAGATTTATTATATTTAGTTTTATTTTGTACATAGGGGCAGTATTATAGTATTATATTTTTGTACTGGGGAGCAGTATTATAGTAGTTATATTCTTGTACATAGGGAAAGTATTATAGTGGTTATTTTTTACATAGGGGCGTTTTAGTGTTTTTTTCTTGTACATAGGAGCAGTATTATAGTGTTATATTTTGTACATAGGGAGGCAGTATTATAGTAGTTATATTCTTGTACATAGGAGGCAGTATTATAGTAGTTATATTCTTGTACATAGGGGGCAGTATTATAGTAGTTATATTCTTGTACATAGAGAGCAGTATTATAGTAGTTATATTCTTGTACATAAGGGGCAGTATTATAGTAGTTATATTCTTGTACATAGGAGCAGTATTGTAGTAGTTATATTTTTGTACATAGGAGCAGTATTATAGTAGTTGTATTCTTGTACATAGGGGGCAGTGTTATAGTAGTTATATTCTTGTACATAGGAGCAGTATTATAGTAGTTATATTCCTGTACATAGGGGCGTATTATAGCAGTTATATTCTTACATAGGAGGGCGTTTATAGTTATATCTTGTACATAGGGGGCAGTATTATAGTAGTTATATTCTTGTACATAGAGGGCAGTATTATAGTAGTTGTATTCTTGTAAATAGGGGGAAGTATTGCTATCATTATGTTAGTTGGACTGAAACTATCTTTTTAGGAAAACAAAACACTCAAATCCCATAGTGATATTGGATAACATCTCAAACAAATAATATCACATTCAATTAAAAAAAAAATCTTATGCAGTTTACAGCAATTAAATGATTACCATGTAGAACCAACTTAATGCATTGCTACACAAGCGATTGACCAATATAGAAGTTCTACATCTCTACTCACAGGTTTATCTTTAGATACCCAGGATGTCTTCCTCTTAATTTTTTTTTTAGTAACAGTGTTTCAAAAATAAGCGAGCTCTTGGCAGGAGGCCAATGAAGAGATGAACTTTTCGGAGTCTCGTGTACATGATCAGCACTATCCTCTCTACAAGTCTCTCATCACTGAAGGATTGTGCAATTCAGTTCTGAATTAATAACAAGCAGACACTGAGAGCGACATGACTGTAATACAATATAATGAACAGGCACTGCCAGTAACACCGACTTACCTAGAAAACCCGGCCATGCTGATATGTTTATTTCATGTTGTTTGATGTAGTGAGCTCCTACAATTGCATTGATCATATTAAAGAGATAAAGTTAGTCCTGGCCTTAGGGCTATGATATCTCTTAGGTAGCACAATGTGAATCAGCTGTCCCCATTAAGAAGGTTTGTGACCAAAATAAATGTTAAAGGGGTATTCTCACCACGTTGATTAGCTTTGGACATGTAGGCAAAAATAAAGATTATTACCAAATACATTGCTGTAATGATTTTTCTTGCTTTCAGAGTTAGAGAAAATCTTATCTCTTGCATGATTACACAAGCTTTCCTAGGTTACTGACCATGTGTCTCTGCTCTCTTCGCTCCAGCAGTCCTGGCTGACCACAGTGAATTGAATCCCTGCCGTGTTTTATCAGCAGCACAGGAGCTTTATTATCTAAGTTACTGGCAAACTTTAATCCTTTAACCCTTTTCATCACCAATGTCCTCCTAACAAGTTCAGGAATAGCAGAGCTAACATGTCAGTCACTGCTGTAGACCGATTTTGGACCGGATATGGAAATGCAAGGTTATCTTAGTCACCACCAAAGACTGATCACATATAGCTTTGAGGTGTGAATGCTCATGAAAACTGATGGAAGAAAAATCAATGCTTTTGAGCTGTTGTCCTGGAGAAGACTTCTTCGGGTCCCACGGACAGCGAGAGTCACCAACAAAGATGTTCTGTATCGTATTGACCAACAAATGACCCATCAGACAGATAGTGGTCTATTTTGGTCATGTGATGAGGGTGAATTCACAAGAGTAGGAGATGCTACTCAGGATTGTTAATGGCATTTGGAACAGGGCAGACCAGTGGCTTGTGGTTTGGAAACCATCGAGAATAACACAGGATTGAACAACAATCAATTGAAAGAAGCCCTGGAAAACATGGGAGACAAGGCAAGAACAGAGCATGTATCCAAGTGTCGGCCATTGCGAGAACTGACGTATAGACTATCCAAGGGTCGGACATAGTGAGAACTGGACTACAGAATATCCAAGGGTCAGACATAGTGAGAACTGGCCTACAGAATATCCAAGGGTCGGACATGATGAGAACTGGCCTACAGAGTATCCAAGTGTCGGACATGGTGAGAACTGGCCTACAGAGTATTCAGGGGCCGGACATGGTAAGAACTGACCTAAAGAGAATGGAGGGGTCGGACATGGTGAGAACTGACCTACAGAGTATTTAGGGGTCGGACATGGTGAGAACTGGCCTACAGAGTATTTAGGGGTCGGACATGGTGAGAACTGGCCTACAGAGTATTCAAGGCAAGAACTAATCTACAGAGTATCCAAGGGTCGGACATGGCGACAACTGGCCTACAGAGTATTCAAGTGTCAAACATGGCAAGAACTAGCCTACAGAGTATCCAATGGGCGGACATGGTGAGGCCTGACCTACAGAGTACCCAAGGGATGGATATGGCAAGAACTGGCCTACAGAGTATTCAAGGGTCAGACATGGCGAGACCTGACCTACAGAGTATCCAAAGGTCAGACATGGCGAGAACTGGCCTACAGAGTATCCAAAGATCAGACATGGCGAGAACTGGTCTACAGAGTATTCAAAAGGTCAGACATGGCGAGAACTGGCCTACAGAGTATCCAAGAGTCAGACATGACAAGAACTGGCCTACAGAGTATCCAAGGGTCAGACATGTCTAGAACTGGCCTACAGAGTATCCAAGGGTCAGACATGACTAGAACTGGCCTACAGAGTATCCAAGGGTCGGACATGACTAGAACTGGCCTACAGAGTATCCAAGGGTCGGACATGGTAAGAACTGGCCTAAAGAGGATAAAAAAAATTGAGACGTTTAAATGGAAAGATGAAAAATAACTTTTTAGAAAGGTTCCATGACAAAATGTTGATTACAATGCATCTCCCTAATGGGATGCCAGTGATCATCTGTAATCTATGGGGAAATATGGCAGTAAATGTTCAATTTCTATGCAGCGCCACCACTGGGGAAGTGAAGTATTACACAGAACCCAATTAAAACTGAAGATTGTTTGTTTAATGCAGCTCCTCCAGTCCACAGAAGTGAGAGACACTTTTTTTAAAACCGCTCTGAGGACCCTGAACAGAGAACACCCATCTTAAATTCTCCCTATAGAGAATATAAATGTTTTTTCTAAATTAAACAAACCCTTTGAACTGCAATCTGTGTAAGTAATGCCCCACTCCATGAACATAATTGGAATATATATCTCCTGAGAGTGACGAAAGGTTCTAGTTTGAAAGAACACAGTGCAGAAGATACAACAGAAGGGTATTGTCAGGCCAATTACAAGATGGTAGATGTCAATGTAATAGAGATGTCATGACTTTCCTGGCACATGATAGATTCTATCTCCCCTATGTTGTTTTTAAAAAACCTCTTCAGTTCTAGATTATCTGATCTGAGAATTTTAGTCATCAGTGGTTTCAAGGGTTTCCCTGGAGTCTTCAGTAGAGGTTGCAGTGTGGCGCAATTAGAAATGGTGAAGGTTGACAGCAATATGTACACAGCAGCTGTTCCAATGCTGTTGGCATAGTTATTACTATTCTATAGTAGTGGGGGTTTTGCTTAATTACCATTGGCATTCTCTGATTTCCTGAGTGCACGGTGACCTTCC
Source organism: Phyllomedusa bahiana (assembly GCA_025379985.1). NCBI lineage: Eukaryota > Metazoa > Chordata > Amphibia > Anura > Hylidae > Phyllomedusa > Phyllomedusa bahiana. The sequence goes on from JAODAL010018281.1 coordinate 4,108, forward strand.
CGGGACCTTGAATGTTCTTTTTCAAGGTTTTGCCTTGTTTTGCTTTAAGACCTTCACATCATTCATTACTTGGAATAACAACTGTTTGCAACTGGGATGTGTACATGCAGCTATGTGTGAACATGGGGCTGTCTTTCTTTCCCTCATTGACTATTATTTAATTAAATCAATTATTAATTATTTTATGTTACTATTGCTAATGATAGTCAGGTATTTTTTACGTTGATTTTTTATATTATTATCCACATATACAGTAACAATAATACTCTAGAAATAAGCAATGTATTAAAAAAAAAGATAAAGTGCCTGAATGTGTGGGTTTCTCTTATATGTTTAACATCATTATATTATATATGTTGTAAATAATAATATTAATAACATTCATTACAAAACATGAGCAATAGTATTTATATTATTAATTTAAAATATATTATTATTGCTAATATTCTTGCAATGTCATTTACTATTATTATTATTATTATTATTATTATTATTATTATTATTATTATTTCAATGTGGAGTATTATTGATAATTTTAATGTTTATAATTATGATTATCGTTATTATTGTTGTGGTTTTGCTTATAGTTTTATTTTATGTTATTGTTATTATTTTTTATAATGATAACGATTATTAATATTATTATTGTTTATTATTGATAATTATTTTACTGTTTATTATTATTTAAAGGTTTACATTATTTGTATTTCATTATTATTATTATTGTTGTTGTTTTAATGATGACATTTATTATTATTATTGTTATTATTATTAGTAGTAATTACAGATGGGCGAATTTCTCAAAAATTCGATTCGGTCACTTTGCCGAATTTCCCGACAAAATTAATTTCGGTCCGAATTACTTCGGCACGAATCACGTTAAAAAACAGCTATTTCCAGGCTGCACAGAGCCTGCAGGGTGCTGTAGAACGTTGTGCCATGCTTAAATATGCAGAGGGAGCTTGGTTTGGTCTTCATACAATGTTGTGTTTTAGTATGACACGCAGATGACTGCCGCCGCTCTTAGAATCGCTTCACTATAAAATTCCCCTGGGCATTTAAAGAGGGCAAAACTGACCAAAAAATGAAGGGGAATGTAGCCTGATAAAGTCATGCCCGGAAAGCTGGAAAAAAAAAAAAGTGAGGGCTCAGTGGCAACATTAGTGACAGAGTGTGGAGGTGACGGCGGCAGCCACAGCAGCATGGGGTCAGGCAGTGGCACAATGACATTCTGGAGGTGGCAAAACAGGAGGAGCCACAGAGTGGCACAATCTAGACAGGGAGGAGTGAGGCAGGGAGGGCAAATAGATGGGACAGGGGTAGAAGAGTGGCACAATGACCCCAAATGTGGAGGTGGGGGCAATACCAGTCCTGGTAAAGTGGTTGGTGGCAGATGGAGAAAACTGTCAGCAGATGTGTGTGCATCAGGGGGGTGGCGGCATCAGAATAGTGGCTGAGGCAGGGAGTTTGAACCCAGACTCATTTTTACAGTTTGGGGGAGGGGTCATGGCTGATTTTAGTCTGACGCCTAAGGCATTGGTGTGTGGAAATCCTGCCGATCCACGCTGATTCATCTTGACAAAGGTCAGTCGTTCCACATTTCCCGTGGAAAAAGCGGGTTCTCCTTGGGGTAACGATGGCCCCGCCGCACTGAACACCCGCTCTGATGCCACACTACTGGCCGGGCAGGACAGCTTCTCACTGCAAAACTCGGCAAGATGCGCCACACATCCAGTTTGGCTGCCAGTAGTCCAGGGATCTTCTAACTGGGTGGCAGAGTGCTGTCCAAGTAGGCCCCCCACTGTTGATTCAAGGTCTGCTCCAGTCCTGTGTGCTGCTGCTGGGCGACTCCCCTTTCACTAGGGGGGGTGAAGGAAGCGCTCATCAGGACCCCAGACTTAGGTTGCTGCTTTTTTGAGCTGGTTTACCTCCTACCCCCCCCCCCTTTCCCCCCAGCAGCCCGGCAGTGTGGGGTGAGCGGAAGAACCCCCCGGCCACTTCAGAGGGGAAAATGTGACCTAGGAGCGGCCAACTGATAGGAGTTTTCCCTATAGTTTTTGGTTTGTCCTCCCCCTAGCAGGGGGAAAAAGGCCCCTTTTGGACCGGGTAGCGAGGGCCAATAGGGTGGAGACCCAGAAGCCCCTCTGCCGGTGCGACTATTCGGCTGTCCTACCCAGGAAATCAGCATGCTGCGGGCCTCTGCACAAGTGACTCCAAGGGGCCCCCTGCCTCCATTTCCACTGTATATGCCAGGGTGCTTGGGGTCATTGCCTGTTTTCCTCATTCCATCACCTCCCCCGCTGCTCCTGCTCTCCTTTTGTAACCGGGGGAGAAAATCCCAAAATTTCCCCAGACAACCCCCTTTTGGAAAAGGGGGGGCTCTCCCTTTTCCAAGACGGGTTGTGGCCTTTTGATTTTTCGAAACTTTTTTCCCCAAAAGCCCCCAACCTGCCCAGACGGGGACAACAGCCGGAATGAGCAAAAAAAAAGCTCCCTTCTGCAGGGTGGTGGGGGCCTTGAGGCTGCAAAGGCTGCGTGCCCTGGGGTGGCTTTTGTTTTGGGGGCAGGATGGACCCCCAATCTGAGCCCCTTTCTCCCCCGGCCAGGATTGGGGGATGCGCATGTGTTGACCAGGGCCCTGGTGCCACGTTGCTCCAGGCCATGCTTTACTTTTGTAAGATTTTACAATACCCATATTGTCCCTCCGGGGTCTTAGAAAAGAACCCGCCAACGCTCCGCATGGTGATACTACCCCCTTCCTCGTAGCCCCTGCGAAGCGGGTTTTTACCCGTGGGCCGCTTGGTCCGGGCTCACATCTGCTCCCCCCCTGCTCACTCCACACAACCCACTTGCTGGTGCGCCGCTGCCCGACCCCCAAGCTGAGCCCTTTCTCCATGATGTGAAGCCCTTTCTTCACCCGTCCCAAGTGAGGGCGGCTACTCACATCATTTGTGTTTCATCGTCACTGCGTCCTCATCACCAGTCTGGGTTGCGAGGCTGACCCCCCAAATGGACTCCCCCTGCCCCTTCCAAAACTTACTTGCCCCCCTACTTCAAGAAGCAGGGGATATTGGCCCCCCTTTCTCGCTGCCAAATACTGCTGACTGCCCTCCTCAAATTGTTCTCCCGCATATGTGGCCTGAGCCCAGACCAATAGTAGACTCTGGTTGAGGGAACCTGGGAAAGAGGGGGTTAGGACGGGGAGGGGGCCCCTGACCCGCTCCCGGGCCCTGCCAACTAAGGGTTGTGTTACGTTCCCATGACTCTTGGCGGGGTTTTCAGATGTCATCTGGGGGGAAGGGTTTTCCTAGTCAACCAATCAAGAACCCCTTGGGTTGTGAACAAAACACGGCCGCTAGTGACAGCGGCAGTTGTGGCTCACCCAGTGACCCCTGCTGCGACGTCCCTTCTGGCGCGACCCGGGGCCCGCTCCAGGAATGTTTGTGCCTCTGCCCCTCGCCGGTGCAGAGCCTGCCACCTCTCTGTCTGACAACTGTTTGTTCTAAAATGTACAGAACTGTTTGTGAAGATATCTGCATTGATAAATACACACCTGTATTTGATCCAAATAACCCGTAACAAACTTGGGGGAAACCTTTGGGTATAAATTTGGGCCCCCAAATGGCCAGGAAAAATTTATTGTGTGTGCCGTTTTAAAAAAAAACCCGTTTTTTAGAAAATAAAACACAAACAGGCTTTTAAACAACCTTCGGATATGAATTATTTTACAGGAAAAAAAGTTTCTTTGGGGGTGAAAAAGAACGTTTTTTTAGTGAGTACAATGCAGAAAAAAAACTTAGTTTAACCCTTGGGTGAAAAATTTCGCAAAAAATTGGCAACCAAAAACTACCATTTTGTGCGTTTTCAAGGGTGATTTTACGGTACACAGCAAAAGAAAAAAATTGTAATTAAACCCCTTGTGAATTAATGCTACAGGCAAAATTCTTTTTTTGGGGGGTGAAAAAAAAGGTTTCTTTTTTGTGACCCAACAGAGCCAACTTAATTTAACCCCCCGGATGTAAAAAGCGAAAATAATTGAGCAACCAAAAATTTCAGCTTTGTAGGTGTTTAAAAGGCGGTTTTCTTGCTACACAATAAGATAAAAATTGTAATTAATTAACCTTCGGTTATGAATTATTACGGTGAAAGTATTTTTTGGGGGTAAAAAGAAGGTTTTTTTAGTGACCACAACGGCAGAAAAAAAAACTTATTAACCCTGGATGTAAATTGCCAAAAAATTGAGCAACCCCAAAAATTTCCAGCTTTTTTGGGTTTAAAAAGGTTATTTTTTCCTACACAACAAGGGAAAAATTTTTTTTTAAAAACCTTTCGGTTTGAAATTATGCTACAGGTAAAAAAATTTTTTTTCGGTGAAAAAAAAGGTTTCTTTTAGTGACCACAACAGAGAAACAACGCTTAAAGGGGATTTGCCACCAAAAGTACTGGACTCCGTTCAGCATGGGCAAGATGTAAACAAATCACCTGAGTCTGAAGCTGCAGTGGAGAGGGGAGGGGGAGGGGGAGTGAGGGAAACCAAAGGGAGGGCTCAAAAACTTAAATGAACTAATAAAAAAATACAACAGTGGATTCAAAAAAGCAAGACAGTCGAAGGACTGTCAGGAGAAACCCTTTTTTGTAAGCGCTTGTAAATAAACAAATCACGCGCAAGAGACAGAGACGCAAAGACCCAAAAACCCAGAGCCAGAGCCGATAAAGGGGATCCCGTGACATGTTCACTAAATAATCAACTATAACTTTTGAATTCGTTTACAAAAGGAAACACCCATTCTAAACAGCAGATTTAAAGTTCTTCATCGAAAAGCAGGGATTAAAAACATACAGCTGTTTTCTGTATACAAAAGAAAACATATTGCTCCCGGGGCCTTAAAACCTTCTTCTGCCCGTCATCAAAAAGAATGATTCAGCAAGCACGGGCCCTTTCCTCCCGGGTCGTGACTAGGGGAAGCTTTGTGGTAACAAGGGGGGTTAAGAAAAGCTGACTCTCGAGTTTTCCTTTTTTTTTAAACCATATATTTAGAAAAGTGATTAAATACCCATTTTGGAGGTTCCCACGTCAACATTACATGGTGGCAAAACCCCTTTAATTAACCCCTGGATGTAAATTGCGCAAAAGAAATGAGCAACCAAAAATGAAGTGGTATTTGGATTGTAAAAACGCTGTTTCTTTGAATGAATACAACAAGAACAGGCTTAGATAACCCTTGGATATTCAATGTGCTGTGAGCAGATAGCATTAAAATGTATATGCAGCTGCAGTGGGCGCACACTGGACTTCAGATCCAATACCCCAAAAATCAGAATAGAACGTTAAGAGAAGCAGTCTCTGAGACAAGCTGAGACACCCCCCAAAAATCGCTGTATAAAAATCAGTTCTTCAGTAAGAGTATTACAAGCAGCCGCGGCAGCACCTTCCCTGATCAGCACAGTGAGAGGAGTGTGAGCTCCCAGCGTCGCGCCCGGACTTATATAGTGCGGTGACGTCACAGAATCCCGCCGGTCTCTGATTGGCTTCATCTCTGCACATGTCATGCAGGCTATGCCCTTCTACCTCCCAGAGTGCTTTGCCCCATGTAGCGCCATGTGCTTGCAGCCATTTTATCAATGAAAAGCACACTTCGTTCACCCGAAGTCCCCCAAAGTTCAACTTCGTTCAGAACCGAAGTTTTCCTGAAATTCTAAACGAATTCCATTTCGTTAGAATCAATTCGCCCATCTCTAGTAGTAATATTAATAATTGAATGTTTTTTATTATTGCTAATATTATTGTAATATTAATTACTATTATATTTTTTATTCTCACTATTTCAATGTGGATTATCATCATTCATTATTTTAATGTTTGCTATTATAATTATCATTATTATTGTTGTTATTTTGATTACTTTAATTCTATTTTATATTAATTTTTATTATTATTATTTTTATTAATATTTATGATGATGAAAATTAATATTATTATTGATTATTACTGATAATTCTTTAAATTATTATTATTATTAAATTATTATTATTATTTTAAGGTTTATTATTATTGATTACTATTATTAAATTTATTATTTTTATGATTATTATTATTATTATTATTGTTGTTGTTACTAAGGTTTTTGGAAAAAAGAGGTAGAAATATGAATGTAAAGACCTGTCTACACCTGAGACTCCTCTGAATATACTGTCATATTTAGTGGTAAAAACGTTGTAATAAATGGAAGCGACAACTCAAACGTTACAACAGCCTAAAGCTAAACTGCACAATATATATATCAACGAGAAAAGAACATGAATTAAAATGAAAACATTTGCATAAAAACATATCCTATAGGGATATATAGCTTATGTATGCAAATATTAATACTGTATAGTAATATATTTTATTGGTAGCATACTAATAGTAAAAAATATGATATAATAATATTCATATTACTTATAAAATAAAACTATCATATATATTGTTTGTATTATACATAGTAGTAGTAAGTATTGTTAACTAATACACCTATGTTAAACAGCACAATATACAGTGAAAATATAAACTAAATACTAAGATTTTTGTATTGTCTTTGTTTTTTGTGGTCTTTGGTGTCTATTTTGGCAATACTATAAAAACTATTATTAGAATTTTTTTTGTTTCTTTTTTTACACAGTATCATCCCACACAGTGTTAATTGTGTTTTATGCATGCATTTAAACATATATAAAATTCTAAATATTAATGACAATGCTTTGCTTGTGTGATGCTGCCTATCTGTAGGCAGTGGTAAATGGATTGCTTTGCTTAGTATAGTGTTGCTCGAATAAGGCTCTGTATTGTTCCACGAAGATTAAACCAAACTTGTGAAAACATTCTGGTTCATTACAAATCCCATTTACCCCAACTCTAACCCTAAGTTGGGGATCTAGTAGGGCTAGGACTTTTTAAGGTTTTAGAGGTTAAAGGAGTTTTATCGTTTCATCATTTGGCAGCCATTTATACTGGTTGCTAAGCAGAGCTTATGAAATGGAGGAGCGTGTTTCTCCTCCCAGCGTCATTTTACTGTCCATATATGTACTTTAAATAAATCCCTAATTATTTTCTATGTAAGCGTACTTGCTTAGTTGTACTATTAGCGCTCCAGCCCACTTAGTTATTCCCTTTCCTTGGTCAGTGGTTTTGACCGTAATTGGCCCTACCCACTGCCTGGACATCTTCTGATCGTATTCTTCGGCGTCCCACGTGGACAAAGACAGCGGGAATCAGGACTCGGAGCTGCTCTTTCCTTTAGCCGGGAACTTCAAACTACCATACGCTTATACGTGCTGTACCGTGTTTAGTACAGCAGAAATAGGTGAGTGCGCTGCATTTACCTTCACCTCTGTTTTTGTCATAAAGGACTCGACTGCGCTTTTCTTCTTTGCAGCTTGATATTCCACTTGGACACAAGGAGGAACACTTTCAAAAGGAGTGTCTTCACTCTGCAGACGCGCCCCAAAGTGTGCACCTGAGAATTCATTCTGTGTGAGCTGGGGGAAGGGAGAGGTTCCCAGCAGTCGGAGACTAAGGAATCATTGTAAGTGAAAAGCTAAGTGTAACTCAATAGTGTATATCTACATTTCTCGCTCTCTCTACATACTTTGTAATTAGAATGGGCATTTGACATTCAGGATTCTGGGAGAGATGGGTGATTTTTTTTTCTCTCTCTCACACACAGTGATATATCCTGTAGATTATTACACCTCTGATCTCTACTTCATTTTATACCTTAGTCCTTAGCTGTATACTGATTGTAATGTAAGTGAATGAAAGTCAAGTTTTATTTAAGGTTGAGCGTCCTCACCTTATGTTCCAATTGGACGCTGGAAGTTATTTAGTTTTTGTCTTCTGCTACAGTCTACGATTGCACCTACCTTGACTCACCACCTCTGCCTGTACCCACTGTCCGACATCTGGCACTTCGGCTGTCACCGCGAGAGCTGTCAGGGGTAGCAACCTGGGGGTTCCCCGCAGTTAAGTCCGTCCGGCCTTGTGGTGGGCTCCGGTGAACTCCATGGGTCAATTAGACTCTGCTCCCTGGCATGGTCTGCTACACCTTCTCTTGTGGTGACCCAGAGGATCACATACCCTGCGTCCATCGTGACACCAATCCAGCTTTGTGCCACCAGATAAGAATACTTACTCCTAAGGTTCCTTAAGAAACCCTAACTCTAATCCCAAGTTAGGATAAGAGCAATGGTTTACTTTTTGTGATTATTACCAAAAATCAATTCAAGGTGACCTTAACTTCAGTGCCCGGATCCTGAGTGCATTGCTACCTTCTGAATTTGGTGAAAGGCTTGTCAAGAAGTAGAGTCTAAGGAATCCTTTGATCTTTTCCTTTCAACCTTTCTGCAAGGATCTGGTCATTGCTGCAGCAGACTTCTAGGTCACTAACCTCAGAGCAGTCACTATCAGCAACAGCTGATGCTTAAAGATGCTCTACTGAAGGATCAGGCAAAAGATGTGGTCAAACGAACTATAGGTCAGGCTAATGTAATTGAGGTCAGGGCAGGCAGATTTTATTCAAAGTGGTGACAGGCTGGAGGCTGGGGCAGGATGCAGACAAAAAGAGTAGTCAATTTACACGTCGGGTCAGAACCAAAAATTCACTAAGGGCAACATGTATGATTTTTGGCGCCAGGCGCCATTTTTTTTTGCACACATTTGTAGCGTAGAATGCATATGAATCTATGAACCTGTTCTACTGCGGGTCATAGAGTTAGCGCTGTCTAGTGATACTTCTGGCTCAGATAAACCACTTTTAAAGTGCTCTACCTGTTCCAGCAGTAATGCGCCTGGATTTGCCGTACTGAGGCTATAAATGTGTAGCTTCGTACGGTTGTAGTGCGACACCTCCAGCACGTCCCACGATCTCAGGTGCATTACAAAGTGCAGTAGGCGCTCTGTAATGCGCCTGATGTTGGAGTGCCTCAATTAAAAGTAGATCGAACGGGGCTCATACCTGTCCCCCTAAGTAAATATAACATAGTTACTCACCCATTACGAGGATCCTAGTATTCGAACAAAAAGTAGAATGGTAGTGTCCTTTTAAATACCATATGCAGTGCAGACACTGGCAGAGAAAGTGATTTGAGCTATAGGACCATGATGTGGGCAGCGCTGTAGCTGCCAGGGAACTGAAGTTGGAAGCAGCTTGCTGGATGGAGTGGTAAAGGGGATATTGCACATGATGGAGCCAACGGCCGGTAATCCACATCATCAGGAACCCTTATCCATTACTGATGTTTTGTACAAAACGACTTACATTTTTATGTTGGTTGAAGCTCAAAAAAGTCAGATCTTGATCAGAGGAGGAAGTAAACGAGTAAAACAAAGGACACTTTAAAATCCCTTTAACACCCAATCTGCAACTTGTTACCATAAAGTGTACATCAGGAGGGCAAACATGCATCAGACTTAGAGAAATAGAAATGTTAAAATTTGTGTTTGCTTTAAAATTTAATCTACTGGGCCCCACAAGTCCCTGCATTGATTCCCCATATTTAATAAAATGACTACTGGGGTAGAGTGGTTTGTGCATTGAGGTAGAGTGGTTTAAGTAGAAAGAAAATATACAGTCGTTCTAATACTGGTAAGACTGTAAATGGATTGGAGACAGGGGCAATTGTCATTACATGGACCTGAAATTACTTACAATGTTTGGATTAAAGGCGACATTGTTGAGGCCAAACAGCTTCTCCTTGTCGACAATATGACCCTTTATTCTATCCCTCCATCCATTCCTACTGGGAACACAGGATATCATTCAATTTATCCTGCTTGACAGAGGCAATTGCCTCAATGGAGAACCCTATCATCCTAGAGGTTATGTACTAAGTCACGGTTAAACGCTAGCAGAGATGTATAACAAACATGTGCAGTCTTTTTTTTTCCTCCTTCGTGTCTTCCAATTAAATCAATGCAAATACCTCCGGGCAGATAAATATTATTGACTTGATTGACGTTTGTATCACTTTAAGAGAAAATGGAGGAGGTTATTAGAAGCAAATCACAGACGTCCTTGTTCTCTGCAAGAAATTAGACCAAAAACATTTCAAAAATAAATATCAGCAGAGCCCTATGAGCAAGAAGTGAATTTGGAGGCTTTGTTGCAGAAATGGCAGATTAAAGGGGTTTTCTCACCATGTAGTTTCACAGAACCACATCCAGCTTTAGACTCACACTGCCTGGTTAGGTTGTGGGTGGTTCTACAGCAGTGATTGACATATCAGCTGTGCTGTTCCTAGCTATTTCTGTTACAGTGACATGACTACAGGAGATTTATAAAGTGTAGTGCACAAGAATATAGAGCTCTAATGGTTGAATGCTTATCTTTACAAACTCCATTTGTAGAGATTAGACTCTGCTGGGAGAGACCCACCAAGGTCGAAGGGCAGCTTGTGGAGCAATCAGAGGTGAGAGCGGTGAAGAGAGATGGTCGGTAATCAAGATACATTTGTGTAGTCTAAGAGGAGATAAAATCTTCTTTATCTCCTGACCAAAGCAAAATCAAGAGAGCAATGTATTTGGTAATAGTCTTCATTTACCTCTTGCTACATGTTAAAAGATAATCATTGTGGTTGGAAAACAAATGAACGTTAGGTCATGTACTTGGGAGGAGAAAACAAAACATACAATTATGTACTACATAGTACAGGCATCCTCAAACTGCGGCCCTCCAGCTGTTGGGGAACTACATCTGCCATAATGCCCACGGTTATAGATTATGTAAATTCACGAGGGGAGGTGTAGGTTCCCAACAGCTTAAGGGACGCATATGAGGATGCCGAAATGAAAAACACTTGGTGAAATTAGTGTACAGAAGTCTCAAATATTGAGACAAAAGCCAGAAAGCTGATAACAAGGTAAAATCATTGGAAGTATACATCAAAATCAAAGCGATGCTCATGATGAGGACATAGTTTTGCATTTAGTAAATTACTGGGGAGATGACATGGAATTTGACATGATGGAATTTTGTCGACCACTTGGAGCAATGGTGTATTGGAAGGACACAGGTGAGTTGGAGCGGGCGCAGAGGAGGGCAACCAAGGCCATTAAGAGAATGGCTAGATGGCAAAACCAAGACAGGCTTTCAAATTTGGGGTTATTGACCCAGGAAAAAAGACGGCTTACGGGCAATTTAGCTACCATGTACAAATATGTTAAATGAAGGTACTGAGATCTCACCTGTAATCTTTTAACATCTAGATCTGTTCTCAGGACAAGGGGACATCTTCTATGTCTGAAGGAAAACCATTTTCACCATGATCATAGACTACAGAACTCACTGCCCCAACAGGTTGTGATGGTGGAGTCATTGCACAAGTTCAAGAAGGATCTGGATGGCCTTCATGAACAACATAATATTACAGATGATACACACGAGATCTTGGAGATAGGACAGTCATCCAGAGATTCATTTTAATTGCCAGAGTTGGAGTCAGGAAAGAATTGTCCCTCTAGTATAGGGACATTGTCATTGACCTCATACACCCTTTTGAATTCTGCTAGATTAACACAACAGCCTTTTCAATTGGACTTGATAGTCCTGTGTTTTTTTAAACTTATCAAGGTTTGTAATTATACAAATAAAGTATAATAAATGCTCAGTTATGAGAAGGATTAGGTCTTCTTTATCTATCCATAAAGTCGTGTCCAACTCCTGTATACTCTGTAGGCCAGTACTCACCATCTCCAACACATGGATACTTTGTAGGCCAGTTCTCTCCATGTCTGAATCTTGAATACTCTGCACGCCAGTTGTCATCATGTCCGACCCTTGGATACCCTGGAGTTAGTTCTCGCCATGTCTGACTCTTGGATACTCTGTAGGCCAGTTCTCGCCATCCCCAACGCATAAATACTCTGTCGGACAGTTCTCGCCATGTCCGACCCTCGGATACTCTGCAGGTTAGTTCTTGTCATGTCTGACTCCTCAATACTCTTTATGCCAGGTCTCAACATGCCTGACCCTTGGATACTCTGTAGACCAGTTCTCACCATGTCCGACCCTTGGATACTCTGTAGGCCAGTTCTCGCCATGTCTGACCCTTGGATACTCTGTAGGCCAGTTCTCACCATGTCTGACCCTTAGATACTCTGTAGGGCAGTTCTCACCATGCCTGACCCTTGGATACTCTGTAGGTAAGGTCTTGCCATGTACGACCCTTGGATACTCTGTAGATCAGTTCTCACTATGTCCGACCCTTAGATAATCTTTGGCCCAGGTCTAAACATGTCTGACCCTTTGATACTGTGTAGGCCAGTTCTCGCCATCTCCAACGCATAAATACTCTGTAGGCCAGTTCTCGCCATGTCTGACCCCCAGATACTCTGTAGGCCAGTTCTCACCATGTCTGACTCTTCAATACTCTTTATGCCAGTTCTCACCATCTCTGACCTTTGGATACCCTGGAGTTAGTTCTCGCCATGTCTGACTCTTGGATACTCTGTAGGCCAGTTCTCGCCATCCCCAATGCATAAATACTCTGTAGGCCAGTTCTCGCCATGTCCAACCCTCGGATACTCTTTAGGCCAGTTATCGCCATGTCTGACCCTTAGATACTCGGTAGGGCAGTTCTCACCAGGCCTGACCCGTGGATACTCTGTAGGCCAGTTCTCGCCATGTCTGACCCTTAGATACTCTGTAGGGCAGTTCTCACCATGCCGGACCCTTGGATACTCTGTAGGTCAGGTCTTGCCATGTTCGACTCTTGGATACTCTGTAGATCAGTTCTCACTATGTCCGACCCTTAGATAATCTTTGGGCCAGGTCTAAACATGTTTGACTCTTTGATACTGTGTAGGCCAGTTCTCACCATCTCCAATGCATAAATACTCTGTAGGCCACTTTTCGCCATGTCTGACCCTTGGATACTCTGCAGGTTAGTTCTTGCCATGTCTGACTCTTCAATACTCTTTATGCCAGTTCTCACCATGTCCGACCTTTGGATACTCTGTAGGTCAGATCTTGCCATGTTCGACCCTTGGATACTCTGTAGGTCACATCTTGCCATGTTCGACCCTTGGATACTCTGTAGATCAGTTCTCACCATGTCCGACCCTTGTATACTCTGTAGGCCAGTTCTCTCCATGTCTTACCCTCGGATACTCTGTAGGACAGTTCTCGCCATGTCCCTTTGATACTCTGTAGGACAGTTCTTGCCATGTCTGACCCTTGGATATTCTATAGGCCAGTTCTCGCCATGTCCAACCCTTGGATACTCTGTAGGACAGTTCTTGCCATGTCTGACCCTTGGATATTCTATAGGCCAGTTCTCGCCATGTCTTACCCTTGGATACTCTGTAGGCCGTTCTTGCCATCTCTAGCACATAGCTACTCCGTAGGACAGTTCTCACCATGTCTGACTCTTAGATACTCTATAGACCAGTTCTCGCCATGTTCGACACTTGGATACTCTGCAGGTTAGTTCTCTCCATGTCTGACTCTTGAATACTCTGTACGCCAGTTCTCACCAGGTCTGACCCTTGGATACTCTCCAGGCCAGTTCTCGCCATGTCTGACTCTTGAATACTCTATAGGCCAGTTTTTGCCAAGTCCAACCCTTGGATACTCTGCAGGATAGTTCTCGCCAGGCTTTCCTGTTTTTGCCAGGCTTCTTTAAATTGCTTGATGCTTATTACCATGTCATTCTTGATGGTCTTTGGTCTCTAATGTTTCCTATCACTTTTAACCATCTCAAGAAGCATCTCCTTTTCTAGTGAATTCACCTTTATCACATGACAAACATAGATTGGTACAATGAGCAACATCTTTGATAGTGATCCTAGCAGTCCATGGGATTCGTACACATCTTTTCCCGCACCACAGGTCAAAACATTCAATTTTCTTCTGTCTGCTTTCATAAGTGTCCCCGACTCACAGCCATATGTCGCGATTGGGAACACAATGGCAGTGATCAGTCTTTGTTGTGTAGTGACTAAGACATCCTTGCACCTTCACATTTGGTCCACGTTCACCATGGCTGCATGCCCCCGTGACAAACATAAGCTATTTGTACAGGCTCTGAATAGGAACCATGAACACAAATCATGAAAGCAGCGAGCAATTGAAAGCTAAAGTACAAAAAGATTTTAAAAAAAAAAATTTTTTAAATTTTTAAAAAAGGATAAAAGGTTTAAACTTATCAATGCAGGATCAGGCAATCCCTTTAGGAAACATATTATTTATGTATCCTAGTGAGTAAAAAAATCAGGTTTTCTAAACCCGTTGACTTACGATTTTTAAAACTGCGATCCTATTAAAAAATTTAATGTGCCCCAAAAAATAAAATGTTTTAAATTTAAGAAACCCCACCCCCCCCCTTTTTTTTTTTGAAAAAAAAATTGGGTTTTGCTCTCCAGTTAAACCTAAAACCCTTTAAATTTTCCCCAACCCAACCAAAACTATCATTAAAAGATGAAAAATTTAAATTCCACAGCAATAAATTCACATTAGATTTGTAAACTTATCATTACAGTTGTATCTCTATTTATAGCTCGGACCAAAAAGTGCTCGGATGCAAATAACTCTGATACAAACAAGAGGAAAACTACAGTACAAATTCAAAATATCAATCCTTTAAATTATAATTCATAGAGGACAGTGTTATGATACTTATTTTATTATATATGACGAGGGATTATAGTAGTAATATTTTTTTACATAGGGAGCAGTATTTTTAGTAGTTATATTTTTGTAAAATAGGGGACGGGGGTTTTGGGTTTATTCTTTGTACCCTAGGAAGGGGAGTATTTATAGTAAATTAAAATTTTTGGAAAAATGGGGGCAATTTAAGTTGTTATATTTTTGTACCAAAAGGGAAAAGTATTATGTATTTTTAACTTGTACATGGGGGCCCCGTATTATAGTAAATTATTTTTTCTTGTACATAGGGCAGTTTTAAGTAGTTATATTTTTGTAAAATAGGAGACAGTTTTTATTGGTTTGTTATATTCTTATACATAGGGAGCAGTATTATAGGGAAAATTTGCTTACCCGGAAAATTTTTTTTTTCCTGGGGTCCTTAGGCACCCACCATTGGGGTTACTTCCCCCCCGTTTTCAACTAGGGGAAGGGGCAGGTTAACAAGCAGAAAATTTAACCCAATTTTAAACACCTTAAAAATGTTTTCCCTATAAAACCAAATGGGGGGCACTGCACCCATATTTTTAAAATACAAAAGAAAAGGGAAAATTAAAAACCCGGGGGGGGAAAGCTGTGCTGCCTAGGACCCCCCAGGAAAAAGAAATTTTTGGTAAGGCAAATTTTTCCCCTTTTCCGATCGTCCTACGGGAGCCCCACCAAAATTTGGGGTTTAAAAAACAATATTAAAGGGTTTGGGACCCCCGAAGCTTTCCTGAGAAATTTATTCACCAAAAAAATTGAAAAATTTTGCCAGAGGGGGAACCTTCCCCCCCAAACCCCCCCTAATGTTTTTTCAAATTTTTTGGGGGTAGAAAAATTTTTTGCGGGCCCTTTCCCTTTTTTATCTAAAGGCACTTGCCCAAATTCCGCCCCCGGGGTTCGGAAATGGAATTTTGGTGAAAGAGCCCCTGAGATGAAGAGGTGGGAAAACCTTTACCCAGTTTCGTAACATTTTTTTTATGACCTCTTAAAACCAGTAGGGCCAAAATAGCCTTTGCTGGCTTTGTGGGCCTTTCCTATTGCCATGAAATTTTTAGATACAATGGGTTTTATCCAAAACCCGAAAAAATTGAGTTGCTTGTAGATAATTGAACCCCGCCCTTCTCACATTCCCCTGGTGTGAACATCTTTTTTTTTTTCGCCCACTGGAAAGTGGGAAAAAACCCCCGGGAGAACTCTCTTGGTTACTGTTAGATGGGTTTAAGTCAAATTTTTGGGAAAGAAAAACCCGGCAAAAGTGGGGCAGAATAAGGGCAATTCGTTGGTTTTCTCAGGATATGGTTTTTATGGAGAGAGCTTGGGGTTTCCCCTAACCTTTTTTTCCCGAGTAATTTGGCCACTAAGAAAAGGGGGTTTTTTTTGAAAAATTTAAAACTGACTGTAGCAAAAGGGCCAAAGGGGAGACCCGTTTAAACTTCAGTACAATTTATAAGGGCCCCTGATGGTTGGGGTTTTAGCACCAACGGTTTAAGATTTCTGAAACCCTTTTGGGGGGGCGGGAAATTTTCTGACCAGTGATTGGTTTGAAAACTTTGATTCCACTGAGCATTAATTTCTGTTTAAAATGGCCCCTTCCCAAAGTATTTTTACCTTTTAGGCCTTTATTAAAAACCCTTTCCCAAGGAAAGGAAAAATGTATTTCAGAAGTAGCAATTTAGTAAAGACTTCTTTAAGGAGCACCCCGCCTTTTTTAGATTCCCCCAAATCCTGTTTTTAAAAGGATAAAAGTTTTCCACGGTCTTCCTTTTAGCAGCCAAAAGGGTTTTTAAATAATTCGTCCCGAGGGGGGCCAAAACTGTTGTAAGTTTTCCCCCTCCCGCCCCCAAGCCGTCAGATAGAGTTTGTGCAAATTTAAGGGTAGACCAATTTTCCGTTTTTGGGAATAGGGGCGGCCTGCGAGCTGGGTAGTTTTCCCGAATTGGCCCCTGATAGTGACAATACGGAGAGGAAACCCCGGGTAGGCGGGGGGCCGAAGGGAAAAAATTTGGGGTTTTGGAAAATCTGCTTTCTCATCCAAAAAATCTTCCCCCGGAAAAAACCCCTTGGGATCAAAGGAAAGGAGGAAATACATAAAAAATTTTTGTTTCTCCAAATGATTGACCCAAAACCCCCCTTTTGCAACCCGGGGACACCTGGAAATGAGGGGGAGCAAAAGTTTTTTTTTTTGTTTTTTGCAAATTTTCCGGGGTTTGGGCCCTGGGGATCAAAGGGCGGGGTTTTCCCTTTTTGGGTTTTTGTACGGGGCATTCCTTTGGGTTTAATTTGGATGGGCCCGAAAATGGTAAAAGCTAAAAATTGATGGCTTTTCGTTCCTTTAGGTTTTGGGAAAATAGCCCCCTGTTCCTGAGGAGACCACATTTGCCGAACCCCCTGGCCCTTTTTCAAAGGGGGACCCCAGCCCAAAAGGGAGGGCCCCCCGGGGTGGGACAAACCCGCGGGGAAGTCACGGTTCTCCCTTGCCCAGTCTGTTCGGGTTTTTAACCCCCCAAACCCAGGTTTTCTTCTGGTGTACGCACTTTAAAGAACCCTGCGGATGTCCTTTGGGGGGGGTGCCCGTTTTTTGTTTCCCCCCGGAGGGCAAATTGTGTTGGGCCCTTTAAGGGGGAAAAGAAAAAGGGCTTTGGCCCCCCCGGGTTAAATTTCATTTGAAAGGGGGGATTTCAGCTGACCCCCAACCTTTTTATCGCTTTAGCCAAAAAAATTAAATATTTTGGGGGGCTGAGGTCAGATGATTGACCCCTGAGGGTGACCTTCTCCCCTCCTCCCCGGGGACAGGGGGTTTTAGAGTCATTTGATTGGGGGTTGGGTTTTTAATCCTAGAAAAAAAGTTTTTTCTTTACTTGGGGGAAAGTTGAGATTTTTTGTCTGTTGATCAAAAACCAAAGATTTTTGGGGGAGTCTGTTTCAAGACGAAATTTGTTCCCCCGGTTTTGGGAAAATTTTAAAACCCCCGGGAAAATACTCCCTGAAATTGCGATTTAGAAGGAAATTTTCTCTAATGCACCTTTTTTGAATGAATTCTTTGGGGAAGGGAAGGGGGGGGGGGGGGTTGGGAATTTTAAAAATTTTTTTGGAGGGTTTTTCATAACCTGTCTGGAGGGAAGCTCCCGGAATTCTAAAGAGTAGCCCCCCAAAAATTTTGGGGGATTCCCAGGGGTCTGAGGAAGTTTTGAGATCAAGTGGGAAAAGAAAAGACTCCAACCTCCCTCCAAACCCGAGGTCCCCCTTTTGTTTGGGCCGTCAAATCCCTTTATTTTGGTCACCCAGCTTCTTTCCCGTACAGGCAGCACCCTGCCAGGGGGTTTAAAAAACCCTTTTTTTTCTTCCTTTAAAGCCCGGTAAATTTTTTTTAAAAAATTTGGTGACCCCCTTGGGTAGAAAACCCAAAAGGGTCTAGGGGTTTTGTTTCTTTTTTGTCTTGGAAAAAAACAAAGCCCCTTTACCTTCAATGAGGGATTCCCAGTATTTCATCAGTTTAAACCCAAACAGACCCGGGGTTTGGGTGGAAAGGGGAGGGTTGCAGAGATGGTTTTTTTTTTTATGGGAAAGTTCCAGACCATTTTTTAATCCATAAGGTCTTCCCTTTCCGCATTTTATGTTGCAGAAAAACCTAAAAAGGAAAAATTTTTTGACATTAAGGGAGAATGAAAAAAAATCCCCCCTCATCCTTTATTGAGGGATTTTTCCCCCAGGATCTTTTTCCCCTTTAGAACCCATTTTTCAGATCTTGGGTTAACTGGCTTTAGCCAAATACCGTAAGGACCTTTGGCTACATATGGATGCCAAAGCTATTTTACATGCTGCCCGCAGAGGACTCATAAGACCTCTTTAAAAAAAGCCCATTTTTGCTTTTTCCTGTCCCTTGGGGCTAAAAACATAGGGAATCCCAGAAAGGGGAAATATTGATTTTTTTTTTTTTTTTTTTATTTATTTATTTATTTTCCCCCCCTTTTTGGAAAACTTTTTCTACTGCCAAATTTCCCCTTTAGGTATGCTTTCCCATTCGCAGTATACTTTGGGGGCCCCACATTGTAGTTCTCCTGAATCTAGCCCCCTGGGTCCAG
This sequence comes from Phyllomedusa bahiana, assembly GCA_025379985.1. Lineage (NCBI taxonomy): Eukaryota > Metazoa > Chordata > Amphibia > Anura > Hylidae > Phyllomedusa > Phyllomedusa bahiana. Next base: position 22,853 of record JAODAL010018281.1, read on the forward strand.
CAGTTTAACTGGTTTTTTTTTCCTTGGGGGGGATACAAATCCCTTTAGACATAGTAAATGCCAAACCCGATGGGGAGGAGGGTAAAAAGGGGAGGTGTGGGGGCTTAAACTGCAGGCTTGGGTTTTTGGGGTTTTACCCCCAAATGGCTCTTAAAATCTTTAAAATTGCAGAGGGACCCCTTTCCCCTTTTTCCAGGAGGGGGAAGGTTTTTAGGGCCCCAGAATGTAAGGAAAACCCTTTCCCCTTCCGGGGGAAGGAAAAAAAGATGCAATTTTTAGAGGCACATTAAAAAGGGATGGGTGATTGCAACTAACACACACCTGTGCTTGGATTTTTTCCCTTTCCCTTTTTCCCCTAAAAACCCTCTGGAGGTGGGAAATTTAAAGGGTTTTTAATGCAAAAGGGCATAGTTAGAAATTTTTTTCTAAATAAGCCAAAAATTTCCCAAAGGGATATAAAACAGTCCCCCACTACAAAGAAAGGATCTGTTGGTTTACCCCGACACAACATAGAGGGGAATATAGCAGCCTCTTTTTAATTTATGCACAGAGGGTGCAGGTGAAAAACCCTGCAGCAAAACGATATGCACACACCAGCTCACCTAACTAAAACAGGAAAAGGGTTTGGTCCCAGCAAAAGAAAAGGTTAACTTGTTTTGAAAAAACCTCAAACAGAGGGGCAGCAAAAAAAAGGGTCTTATATATACCAGAGGGGCCCTTTTAGAAAGCCTTTTATATACGGCATAGATCGCAAGGGGGATATTAGCAGCCTCTTATAAACGGGAAAAGAGCAGCAGAGGGGCATATAGCAGGCCCCCCCCTTATATACGGGCCAAAATCAGCAAGGGGCATATACAACCTTTATTTCGGGCCCGGGTTTAGCAGAGGGGAAAAAATGAAGCCTCCTTTAAAACGGACAGAGCAGCAAAGGGGGATATAGCAGCCGCTTATAAAACGGCCCCAGATCAGCAGAGGGGATATAGCAACCCCCTTAAAATACGGCACAGAAACACAGGAAAGGGGGATATAGGGGCCTCTTTATTTCGGCAAAAAATCAAAAGGGGGATATAGCAGCCCCTTTTAAAACGGGCACAGAAAAACAGCAGAGGGGGGTTTTAGCAGGCCTCTTATATACGGGACAGATTTAACAGAGGGGGCATATAAAACCGCTTCTTTTTATAAGGCCCCAAAAAGCAGCGGGGGGGGCATAAAACGGGCCCCTTATACACCGAAATTAAATATAATTCACACAGCGGTTAAAGCCCTTTAAAAAACAACTTATCTTGAGAGGTTTTTCTGTTTTTGGGCCCCAAACCCCTTTGAGTGCTGCGCGGGCCCAAAATTTTAACCCCCAGGTTTTTACAGAGAGATCTTGCCTTACGCACTCGCAAGCATGCGGAAAAAATTTAGCCAAAGGGTCGTGACTCTTAGGCTCTTAATTTCCAGAGGGGGAAAAAAATCAGAAGTGCCAAGGGCCCACCCTCAACGTGAGGGGGAGGAACAAAGGTAGGTTTCAGGCTCACACTAGCCAAGGCACTTTTGGACGCCACACTCTCTCCAAAGGGGGGAACAACCCCCAGTTTGTTCAAAATGAACAAGGGCCCCCATTAATGTTCTTCGGGGGCGGGGTGGACCGAGAAAAAGCTCTCAGTATACAGCCAGAATATGAATTTGGCCCCTTTGACGAATTTTTCCCCCAGGGCAATGATAGAGAAACCCGTCTCTTCCAATTCCCGGGGAAAAGAAAAAAAAAAATGGTGGCGGTGCTTTTTGCCAGGCTTTATTGGGCAAACCCTTAATGATAATTTTTGTTCAATTAAATGGGGGTTTTTAAAACCCGTCCTCTCCTGTTGTTAAACCCATGGGGGGGAAATAATCCAATGGTGTTTCTTTTTGGAGGACAATCAGGGAAAAAGGGGTTTTATTTTTTAAAATAGGGAGGGAGAAATTTTGGAGTTTTTAATTTTTTTTAATAGGGGCAGTTTTTTTAGTAGCCCATATTCCCTTTTTCCTAAGGGGGCGTATTATTTTGTAATTTTTTTTCTTGTACATAGGGGGGATTAAAATTTTAAATGTTATATTCTTGTACCCTAGGGGGAGTATTATAAATTGTTTATTCCCTTTTTACAAAGGCGCAGTATATAGTATTATATTTTGTACATAGAGGGGAGTGTTTTTTAGTATTATATTCTTGGGACATAGGAGGCAGTATTTTATACTAATTTAAAATTTTTTGTTGTAAGGAAACCCAGGGAGGGGGATCCACGGGCCCCCCAACGGTGGTACCCGGGGCCCCAAAAAGGGAGCGGGATCTAAGTGGGGTCCTGGTTTTCAAAACCCAAACCCCCGCAGGGTGGAAAAAGGGAAATTTCTGCCAGCGGGATTCCCCCACGTCACTACCCCCCCGATGTGCTTCTTTGGCCGGGGGTAGCCAGATGCAGCTTTCCCGGGGCAAATCGGCCAAAAGGGAAAAAATGTTTGTCGGGGGCTGGCCAAAAGGCAGGGGGAGGGAAGCGGAAAGGTTCGTGGTCGGGGGAAAAGTAAAACCGGAGGGGAGGTACACGGGAAACGGAAAACCGGAACACAGAAAAAACTTCCTCGCTTTTTGGGCGGGCACATGGATTTGGGGAAAACTTCCCCGGGAAAGGGGGAGCAAAAACATAGGGTCAGCGGCCGGCATCAGCCAATTACCGGCACGCTGGCCCTTTAAATCTAGGAAAGCTGGCGCACACGCGCTCTAAGGAGCGGGGCCGCGGGGAAGCAGGAGCGTGGCCGGGTAAGTGGCTGCGCCCGAATGAGCGAGTGCGGCCACGGACCGACATGCGGACCATGTCGCCGCTCGCGACGGGCGCAAGGGGGAACCCCGAGGACCGAGTGCGCCCGACGCCCAAACTGCGGGCTGCGGCACCACTCGTGACACTTGTATATAGGAGCAGTATTATAGTAGTTATATTCTTGTACATAGAGGGCGTATCATAGTAGTTATATTCTTGTACATAGGGGGCAGTATTACAGTAGTAATATTCTTGCACATAAGAGACAGTATTATAGTAGTTATATTCTTGTACATTGGGGGCAGTATTACAGTAGTTATATTCTTGCACATAAGAGACAGTATTATAGTAGTTATATTCTTGTACATAGGGGCAGTATTATAGTAGTTATATTCTTGTACATAGGAGGCAGTATTATAGTAGTTATATTCTTGTACATAGGGGCCAGTATTATAGTAGTTATATTCTTGTACATAGGAGGCAGTATTATAGTAGTTATATTCTTGTACATAGGGGCAATATTATAGTAGTTATGCATAAACAGAAGAAAGTAAGGCGGCACTCACCACTTTAAAGATTCAAGTTTCTTTATTCAAAACAGCGGCATACAAATGGACCGGTATTCATGGCTGTGAAATGCCTACGATCGTTTAGCGCGTCCCGCGCTTCCTCAAGGCATAACAGGAAGTGACGAAACATCGCCTTAAGAACTCCCTCATTGCCACTCGTCACTAAAGTTCCAGCAACAATGTATAATCACGAATGTAACAAAACTACATAATCACATAAAAATACTTCATACAATGTATAACAAACAAACTAAACACAGATGATTATAAAAACGAGGACAAATCATTCCTATCATTAAGTCCCAATACACCTAGGGCTACAGTGCACAAGATCCATTGCGCTTCGCACTGCAGGAGTCGAGTGTGCCGATCAACTCCATTCCCAGGTGTGAATACCCTCTGTATACCTGCAAATGAGATCACAGAGGTGTCATTATTATGAACTTCACTAAGATGGGCTAAAAATCTTGGAGCTCCTTTCCTTGTTTTCACTGAGTATAAATGCTCCCTAATTCTTTTGAATAAAGGGCGAATAGTTTTACCTATATAGAAATAAAATTTATACGAAAATTGGAGACCCGGTTAGTTCCTGTTCAAAATTAAATTAAAGAACGCAAAAGGGACAAATTCGTGAGAGATAAAATGGATTTTGATCATGATAAAGTATTTAATTGGAAAGAACAATCTCAACAAAATAGAAAACCACCTTGTTTTTTCAAAAAGAAGTCTAGTGTAAAAAGACAAACTGAATACTGGACGACTGACTCGGGTTCAGAATCTAGCCCTACAGAAGACAATGGACAGAACTTTACACGTCCGTTGGGAGCTCTGAGTGGCTCTACATCATCTGGCCCTTTAGGCGGCGAGGTGGCCGTAAGAAGAAAAACCTTTCCCCCGAATGGAGGGGGGTTCAAGAGGAAACACGTCTCTTGGAGACAGTAGAGACGGGTGACCCTCTAAAATCCACAGTCGAATGGGGGGCGAGTTTCTCTAATGTCATTAACTTATCAAGCATTGAATTAAGTCCTGCTATTCTATCTTTGTTATCGAAGGGTCTCAAATTTTTGTTTGACTAGTAAGTTTAATTACCATCAATTTGAGATAGATTTGAGTAAGTCTCTTAGGAAATTGAATTAAATTTAAAATGTATAAGAACAGACAGGAAATCAGGTGAAACTGTATGTGAAGGAGATATGGATACCAAAATTAGTAAACTAGGATTTGTTTTAGGAGAAAATATGTCTTCATCAGATCGTGAAGTTGTAATGGATTTGTTGGATTTACTGGATGTTTTACCAGCCGATGAGGAGGAGGTAGTGTCTCCTGTAGAACAATTTCGTGGTGGCTTGAAGAGTACCTTCTTTCCTCCTTTGACACCAGGCTCTGCGTTATCTAATTTTAGTAAGGCTGTTTTAAAGGATGTAAAGGCGTTAATATATTCAGAAACGCCTCCTAATTTAACATCTGAAGAAATTAAGGCCTTAAAAAGTTTGAAGGAAAATAAAAATCTGATAATTAAGCCTGCTGACAAAGGGGGCAATATTGTCCTTATGGACAAAGAATAGTATCTATGTGAAGCCACCCGACAATTAAGTGATGATAAAACGTATGAAAGGTTACAAGGGGATCCGAGTCAAACTTATCTTGATAGGTTACGTTAGTTGTTGCAGAAGGGTAGATTGGTTTTTTGTCAAAACGTCTAGCTAAAAGATTGTTACCTTTAAAACCATCCAAACCGAATTGGTACTATTTACCAAAGACACATAAATCGTTGACAAGGCCACCTGGCCGTCCAATAGTAGCCGATAGGGGTTCAACTACTGAACCTCTTTCTCAATATGTAGATTGACTACTGAGACCCATATTGTCAAGTTTCCCATCGTTTCTATTCGATACTAAGACTTTGTTGCAGACTCTCGATAATTTTTCAGTGTCCCCGGATTTTAGACTGGCAACAATAGATGTTGTCAGTCTTTATACTAAAATCTGACATGCTGATGGAATTTCAGCCATCAGGTAATTTTTGCGTAGGACAAACAGGGATGTCCAACAAAAGGATTTTATTATTGAAGCCCTGGATTTTGTATTGAGTCATAATGCCTTTAGGTTTAATGAGGTTTGGTATGCACAAAGGACGGGGACAGCCATGGGGACACCAGTAGTGCAAACTTTTGCAAATCTGTTTTGGCGCACTGGGAGGAAAATTATGTTCATAATGTAAAAAATCCATTTGTGAAATATATTGTTCATTGGTCAAGATTTATAGATGACATTCTAATAGTTTTGTCAGGAACGGAGTTACAATTTGAAGAGTTTGTGAAGTATTTAAATAATAATGAAATCAATATGGAATTTATATCTAATTTTGGAGGTAAATCTTTGGTGTTTCTTGATGTTGAAATTTTACTAGACAATGACCGATTAGTTATGAAAGGATATAGAAAACCAACTGCAACAAATTCGTTGCTGCATTATAATAGTTTCCATCCAGGACATGTAAAAAGTTCATTGCCATATGGTCAATTTTTGAGACTTCATCGGAATAACAGCGAATATAGTGATTTCCTTGAGCAATCATTGGAGTTAGTAGACAGATTAAGGTCGAGAGGTTACGATGAAGACTTGATTTCAAAAGCCTTTACAAAAGCGATTAATCAGGATCGCCCAAAAATCTTATTTAAGAGACGGGTCAAAGATAATATTGATAGACCTATTTTTTCCTTCCAATACAGTAATGAATCTGAGGTGATAAGGAGTGCCAAAAAATAACTGGCACATTCTGAGTAATGGTGTAGATTTACAGCAGAAGACTAGTCAGGCTCCCATTGTTACCTTCCGTAGATGTCGTAACTTACGAGATGAGTTAGTACATGGGAAATTAGTGAATGATAATAAGAAGAACTGGCTCACTGATTTTGTTCCAAAAGGTAACCACAAATGTGGTTCGTGTTCTTTTTGTGACAAGATCGTTACGGGTAGAATTTTGAAGATAGGAGGAATAACCATATTTTAATAAAATTAAAAACATCCCCGCCCAAATTTTGTGGTGTATGTTATTTTGGGGGCACTTGCGGTTTTTTCTATAGGGGAAAAAATTTTCCCAACCCTTTTTTTTAAAAGACTTAGGGAGCTTTTTATATCAGTGAAAACAAGGAAAGGAGCCCCAAGATTTTACCCCATCTTATGTTTTTAAATAAAAAAGTCACCTCTGTGACCCAAAATTTCAGGTATAAGAGGGTTTTTAAACACCCTGAAAGGGAAAGTTGTTCGGCACACTCGACTCCTGCAGTGCAAAGCGCAAGGGGATTCTTTTGAACTTTTGGGCCCTTTAGGGGTTTTTGGGATTTTAATGATAGGAAATGATTTGCCCCCTTTTTAAAATTTCTTTCTGTGTTTATTTTGGGGTTTTTTTAATACATTGTTTTGAAGTATTTTTAGTGATTTTTTGTATTTTTGTTCCCTTGGGAAAATTTAAAATTGTTTTTTTGGAAATTTATGCCGGGGGCCCAAATGGGGAGTTTTTAAAGGGCGATTTTTTCGTCATTTCCCTTTTTATCCCCTTGGGGGGAAAAGGCCGCGGGACCGCAAAACCTTTTCGTAAGAGGGTTCAAAGGTGATTCCCTTTTCCTTTTTTTTTCCGCTTTTTTTTGAATAAAGAAACTTGAATTTTTTAAAAAGGGGTTGAGTGCCCCCCTTACTTTCTTCTTTTTAATGCGGGCCCTTTCACTATCAAGTTTTTAAGGGGGTTTGACCCTTAGTGTTGAGCGTTTATTATCGAAAAAAGTTGAAATCGGCCTTTTTTTATGGTGATCGGTTTTTTTTAGATCAGGGCGATAATTTTGGGTTTAAAAATCGGCATCATCTATTAAGATCCGCCTTTTTTCGCCGTTTCCCTGAAATTTTGGGGGGCCAGCAAATAAAAGCCTACAGAAAAGGAGCAGGGTTTGAGATGTGGGTGCGACGTCATGACTGGGATGTGTAGGGTTTTTTGCGATTGGTTGGAAAATCAAATGCCTCGTTTTACATAGAACAGCGTTTCCTGTTTCAGCCTAGTGTTCTCACGCCCTAAAGGGGAAAATGGGGCCCGGGCGCTTTTGCCGGGGGGGCCCCAAAAACAGTTGTAAAAATTTTTAATTTCTTCACAGAAAAACCCCTTTTGCCTATTAGTGTGATCCTTCCCAATTTAGTTTAGATTAAAAGTTTGGGAAAGGGATTTTATATAGTTAGGTGAAAATTTTTAAAGGAGCTTTTCCGCTGTAAAGTTAAAGGGGGGGGGGGCGGGGGGGGGGAGCCCCCCGGGGGCGAACACAGAAAATCCCAAATAAAAGGGGAATACTGGATAAAGTTCACCAAGACTTAGTTTTAGACATTGAAATTTAGCTTTATTTTTTTAACCCCATTTTTTTTCTTTTGAAAAATTTTTGGATTTTGGGGCCTGAACTTATGGATACACATCTTTTCTAGTAACGGGGGCCCCCTCTTTGTTGGGGTGAAAAACCCTCCACTTTTATTATCTTATCACTTTTCAGATAGGTTTTCATTTTTAAATTTTCCCCTTTCCCAAAAAAACCCTTTTTTTTTTTGGTTTTATATCCAACCTTTTACTTAAATTGGGAATCCAGAAAAGTCAGCACGGGTTAAATAGGTGCCAAAAATACCTTGTAATACCCTTTTTAAATTTCAGAACGGGGGTTTTTTTGGGAATTTTGGGTTTTCACTACATCTTTGTTCTTTGGGAGGCCCCCTTGGGCACTTAAAGGGAAAATCCCTTGAATTTTGTATTTCACCCAGGGGGTTTAAAAAGGGTGCCCAAAAAAAACCTTTTATTACCCCCCCAAAAATTTCCATTTCAGATACGTTTTTTTTTTCATTTTGCCCCGGGGCCCACCCTTTTTTGATAGCCCTATTTGCGGTTAAATTTTTAAATTAAAAGCAATTTTTTAGTCACCAAAGGTGAATTGGGTGCCAAAAATACCTTTTTTTTATCCGAATAAAATTCCCAGAAAACGTTTTTTTTTGAAACTTTTCCCCAAACCAGATTTGTTATAAGCCACCTTGCATTAAATTGAATCCCAGCAATTGGGGTGGGTTACCACGGGGTTAAATTAAAGGGTTGCCAAAAAAAAACCTTTTTTATCAAAATACATTACAGATCCCGTGTTTTTTTGATTTTGGCCACACACCCTTTGTTCATTGAGGACCTTCCCATTTAAAATTGGGGAATACTGAAAATTTTTTATTTCAGTTCCCAACAGTTCATTTTGTGTTTTGGGTTTGTGAGGAGACGGGAAAAGGGACCCCAATTTTTCATAAACAAAACCCAAATTTTCCATTTACCCCCACTTCCCTTTGGGAATTTTTTTCGCATTGTCAAGGGTTTTGGGTAAATTTTACCCCCCCAAAATTTTTTAAGTGGTTAGAAAGTCATATTTAAAAATTTTTGGGGGTAAATTTTGGCTTTTGGAGTTTCAGCAAAAATTTTTGGGGCCTTTGGGAACAGAAATGGGGCCTTTTAAGGGGCATTTTCTCCCCACAATTTTAACATGGCTAAAGGCCCCAAATTTAAAATTTTTTTTGGGTCTTTTGTGTTTTGTAAATGCAGCAAAAATACGGGTCCCTATTCCTAAAAAATTTTGTTTCTAATAGGACATTTGTTCTTCAAAAATTGTCAAAAGTGGCTCATGGGTCATGTTTTAAATTTTTTGGGGGGCATTTTGCTGTGACATGCAGTATCCCTAAAAGGTCCCTATTATAAAAAAAATGTTGTTTCTAACAGACTTTTTGTTTTTAACAATTGCCCCCAAAGTGGCTAAAGGGGTCCATGCTTTGAATTTTTTGGGGGGCATTTTTTTTTTTGAAAAACAGCCCATACTACAGGTTTCCCATTATTTAAAAAATGTTTTTTCTAAAAAGACATTTTTTTCTTCAAAAATTTCAAGGGGCCCCAAGGGTATTGGGGGTGTCAGAAACAGGGGAATAGGGGGACACTGTTAATGGGCCCCCATTGCAAAATGGGAAAAAAAAATTTTTTTTGCCAAGATCTTTTAAAAATAGCTATCCCAAACCCCGTAGTGAGACAAACCCCTTTTAAAACAAATTTAAAAAAAAAAAAAACAAAGGACATAGTGGGAATTTCCATCCTATTTTAAAAATTTTGTTTTTTTAAAAAATTTAAATTTCTAAAAAACTTGCATGTCCAAAATTTCTGGGGAAAAAAAAATTCCCCTGAATTTTAAAAAGGGAAGGTAAAAGGGAAAACCCTTTACCAGATGTAGGTTATTCAGGGGACATGGGGGTAAAAAGGAGCAGGGGCAGAGAACAAAGTACAAAACAATTTCCCCCAGCAAATTGAGAAAAAAGAGAAAAAAAAATTTCCCAAAAAAAAAGGGGGACCTGGGTGTAAAAAGGACGTTTAAAACCCCCCAGTATTTTTCCCAAATTAAGCTTTAATTTGGGCCCCAATCATAACGGAGGGGCAAGCGCCCACCCCGGGGAAAGACTGTGTACGGGAAGGCTGGATTTCTCCAACTTTTCCCCTTCCCCCCAACCCGCTTCAGCACGGGCAGTTTTCGTTGCTTGGGGTTTAAACGGGCATTTTTAACCTGCGTGTTAATTGATGACCGGGCGCCCCGCCTGGGCTCTCAAATTGCACCCCCTTAACCCGGCCCCCGGGGCATGTGTGGCACAGGCAGGTATAGTCAATATCCCGTGAAACTAAAAAGGTGGTTGAAAGACTCCTTTTTTCCCCACTTTTTTAAAACTGGGGGTCGACAGGTTTAATGTTCTTACTGGGTCCGGGCCCCGGTTAAGTCAAAAGTCCAGTTTAACAAAAAAAGGGGGTTTAAAGACTCCTTTTTTTTTGGCACTTTTTAAAATTGCCCCGGGTTTAACAGGTTTAAAAGGGGCATGCTGCCCGGGCCAGGCAGGGTTTTTCAATGTCCAGTTTTAACTAAAAAAGGTGGTTTTTAAAGAATCCTTTTTTCCCCGGGACTTTTTAATCTGGGGGGCAAAAAAGGGTTTTAATTTGGGCATACTGTGGTCCAGGGCGTTCTAAATCAAAGTCCCGTTCAACCCAAAATGGTGGGGGGGAAAGTTTCCTTTTTCCCCCCCTTTTTTAAACTGAGGGGTCAGACCCGGTTTAAGGGCATGCCCGGGTGTCCCGGACAGGGGTTTTTTTTAATGTTCCCGTTTTAACAAAAAAGGTGGTTCCAAAAAACCCCACTTTCTTCCCGGGAATTTTTTAAACTTTTGGGGGCATGCAGGTTTTTTTGGGCATGCTGCGTTCCAGGACAGGGAATTCAATGTCCATTCAGTAAAATTTTATGGTTTTAAATAATACTGTCTTCTTCCACTTTTTAAATTTTTGGGTGAAAGCAGGGTTTTTGGGTCAGGTGTGGTACAAAACAGGGATAAGGGGAATGGGTTTTGTGACTTTTTTTTTTCTGTGGGTTTTTTTAGCCTTTAAATGTTGTGGGCCCAAGATTTTAACCCGGTTTTCCATTTGGGCTGTTTGTGGCTGTTTTTTTTTTTAATTTTCCCCTTCTCCAGCCCTTTTTTGGGTGTAAACCTTGAAAAGGGGTTGTTGCTTCCCCCTAAACCTTTTTTGGTCATCGGGGATGTTCGACTATGAAAAAAAACCTTTTTGACGGTGGCCCCACTATCGACAAAAGCCCGATGTCGATAACCCAAAGTAATTTTGCTCAAGACTGCTGAGCACCACTGCAGATTTTTTTAGGGGAGTGATTAACCCATATTTAAAAAATACCAAACTTCCTTATGGGTGCCAAAAAAAATTCCCCCTTTATTTTTTATATCCATTGCCGGGGTTTTTATTTTCAGGGTCCAATTTAAATTTAAAGGGAAAAAAAAAAGGGGGACTTGACATAATCGGGCTTTTTGGGTCGGCAAAGGGCTTTTATAAAAACCCCCCCCCCCACGTTTGTCACAAGAAGGAAAAATTTAGCAGGGCCGTAGCCCCTAAAGGGGATTTTGGGAGGGCCAAAATGGGGAAATTTTTTGGGGCCTGTAAATTTTTCAAAAAGCTGGATATTAAAAAAAGGAAAATTTTTTTTGCCCCCTATAAGGGAAATTTTTTTGTGCAGGGCAATCACTGGGCTTTCATATTGGAGGACTTGTTTTCCCACTTTGACTTGCACCAAATACAATAATTTTCTCGAAAGGTGTGCCCTTCCCTACTTCTCAATACTGATTTTAAAAATCCCCTTTTGCATGAAGACATTTTCCCCAAATATGAAGAGGACATTGGGGGCAAGTTGTAAAAATTTATCCCTTTGGGCCCCCAAACCCATGCTTTTAAATTGGGAAATTAAAAGTAGTTATATTCTTGAAAATTTGGAAGGGAGTTTTTTTAGTAGATATATTCTTGTAAAATAGGAGCCCGTATTATACTAGTTTTTTTTCTTGAAAATTTGGGGCCCTTTTTATTGTTGTTATATTTTGTACATTGGGGGAATATTATAGTAGTTTTTATTCTTGTACCTTGGGGGCCCGTTTTTATATATTTTTAAAACTTGTACATAGGTGGGGTAAATTTTTTTAGTTATATTCTTGTTTCATAGGGGGCAAGGGGGAAATTTTTGTAGTTAAATTTTTGTACATAGGTCAGTATTATAGTAGTTATATTCTTGTAATAGGGGGCAGTATTTTTTGTATTATTAAATTTTTGTTCTTTGGGGGTATTTTTTAAATAAATTATATTCTTTAATTGGGACAGGGAAATTAAAAGTAGTTATATTTTTTTTAAAAAAGGGGACGTATTATAGTAGTTATATTCTTGTACATGGGGCATTTTTTATGAAGTTAAAATTCTTGTACATAGGGGCAGTATTATTTAGTTATATTCTTGTTATAGGGGGCAGTATTCCAAATAATTTTTTTCTTGTACATTTGGGGGCAGTATTAAAAGTATTATATTCCTTTTACTTTGGGGGGGAGTTTTATTTGTAGGGTTTTTCTTGTACAAGGGAGGGAGTTTTTTAGTTGTTATATTTTTGTACATTGGGGGCCCGTATTATAGTAGTTTTAATCTTGTACATTTGGGCAAAAGTTTAAAATAGTAAATTTTTTTTCTTGTACCTTTAAAAGGGGATATTACGTAGTTATATTCTTGTACTATGGGGAAGTATTTAATAATTAATTCTTGTCCCCATAGGGGAGGAGTATTATTGTTTGTTATTTTTTGTACATAAGAAACAGGAAATTTTAGTAGTTTATTCCCTTTTCATAGGAAACAGTATTTATAGTATTTATATTTTTTTACATATTTTTTGTAAAATTTGGGGGCAGTTTTAAAAGTACAAAAAGTTTTTCCCACCCCCTTGAACATGTTTTCCCGGTTTTTTAAAAGTTGCAGCCACAAACGGAATGGGTTTTAATTTTAATTTTTTTTATGGGACAGGGCAACACAAAGCGCAAGAAATTTTTGAAGGGGGTAAAGTAAAAAGATATGTGCTTTTCCCCAAATTTTTTGCCCCATTAAAAAAAAGAAGCGTGCTGATGTATTCACCTCCCCCCCCCCCCCCCCCCCCCGGTCAATAAATGTGTAGGGCCCACTTCAATCGTTGGGGGGAGGTCTCTAAAAGCTTTGGGACATTTTAAGGCTGGGGAAAGAAATCTTTGCCCTTTTTTCTTTTTAAAAAATTTTCCCCCAGCTCAGTCCCCAAAATTTGGTTTTGGGGAACTTTTTTGAACCCGCTTCCTGCCCCCGAAACTCCCAAAGGGGGGTTTAGGCTGGACTGTGCCCGGGCCAATTTTTTAGCACATGAATATGATTTTATTTAAAACCCTTCCCCTTTTTGGGGTTTGGGTCTAAAGTTTTTGGTCGCTGTCCTGCTGGAGGTGAAACCTAACCCCCTCAGTTTTCAGGTCTTTTTTCAGTCTTAAAAAGGTTTTGTCCCCGGATTGCCCTGTACTTAAACACCAACCCATCTTTTCCCCTCAAATCGAGAAACTTCCAAGTCCCTGCTGAAGCAAAGCCTCCATCTAAACGTTTCCTTTCTGCCCCACCAAAAGGTTTTTTTATGGGGGGGATGGTGGGGTTCAAGGAACTGGGTTTGGGGTTTCCTCCCCACATAGCCGTTTTGGTTTTTAAAATTCCCCCCCAGTTTTCCACCAGAGCCCCTTCTTTCACATGCTTTTTTGGGTCCCCCTTTCTTGTTTTTTTTAAACTGCAAAAGGGACTTTTATTTTTGCTTTGAAAAAAGATTTCTTCTTGCCCACCCGTTTCCCTAAATGCTTTGGGTTTGTAGAGTAAATAACTAATAATTGTCCCCATGAAATGATCCCCCCCACCTGACTGTGGGTCTTCGCAGCTCCTGCAGAGTGATCCGGGGGTACTTTTCTAATTAGTGGCCCCCTCCTTGGGCTGGGCCCGCCAGTTTTGGGCGGGGCCCTGTTTTTGTAGGTTAGAAATTGTGCCCACTCCTTCCCCTTTTTCAGATATGGATTGAAGTGATCTTGAGATTTTTAGAGTTGGGCTTTTTTTAAACCTTACCCTGTAAACACTTTGCCATTAACCCCCCATCCCTGAGCTGTTTTTTATTTCCTTGGTTTTCCCCCGATTCTGTTTGTTCCCCCAATTTTTCTCTAAAAAAAAACCTAGAGGCCTTTCACAAAACATCTGTAGTTTTTTACTGAAATAAATAACATACAGATGTCTCTATTTACTAATTTCAGTGATATAAAGTCATTGGTACAGGGGTTTTTTTAGAGTAAATGGGGGCCCGAATTTTTTACGCCAAAAAGCTTTTTTTTTTCCCTTTTTTTTTTAAATTGAAAATTTTTTTTAGGGTTTATGTATCATTTTAAACACTTCACAAATTCTTTCTACGGTTGCCCTTTTTTCCCTTTACCCTAAAATATCAATTAATATTTCATTTAAGTTTGGGGGCTTTTAATGTTTAAAAAAGAGGAACATTTTTAAAAGGGGGGGGAAGAAAATTTTGCAAACAATATGTTCTTTTACATAGAAAAAAGTATTATAGTTTCCCCTTTTTGTTGTCTATAAGTGTGAGATAATAAGAGGGGAGGCGAGGCAGCTCATTTTGCAGTCAGAGCAAAGGGGGCTATTAACAGAGGACTCTTGCTTCTTGGGGGAAAAATAAATTGTCTATTGATTTCAATGAAATTCAAACAATCCTTTAAAAAATTTTTGGAAAATTTCTTAATTTTTTCCCGTGTTGGGACTTTTAAAGATTTAACTAAATTTCTACTAGGTTCCCCCCCCCAGATAAAAGTTACTGCAGGTGGGCCCCATTACTTAAGTTCTTTTTAATTTTTTGTGGGAACTTTCCAAATAAAAAAAAAAGGGACAACTCCTTCAAAAAGGGAAAATATCCAACATTAAAATGGGTTATTAACCTCTGCTTTTCCCTTACCCCTAATTTATGGTTTATTTTTATGTCCCCTTGGGGAAGTTTTACCTTTTCCCGGGGCCCCCATAAGTCTTCATTTGCAGTAGTGTCATTAGCTTGGGTTGTTCTGGGAGTAATTACTTACCATGCATTTGTTTGGGGACCAGAATACCTTCGAGGATTATTGTCACTTGTGAAGATCATATTCTGTTCGACAACCCAAAACATAGGCACTTCCTTCATGCTCTTATGGGGGTAAAATTTTTTTTGTCACATAATCTTTGCACCCTGAATTGTTTTCCCGATTGAAGGATAAAGCACACAAATTTACGTTTCCTTTAGTGGACACATTTTCTGAAACCCCCTGAAACCCCCCGCTAGCAGAATGATCAAAAACCCAGGAAACCATGGACTTCACTTGGCATAGTCAACATCATTAGTGGATAGGACACAATATTTAAGGTTTTTATCAATTCCCATACATGATGCTGCCTTTGGGGCTCCATCCAGTGTTAGAACCTTCTTGAGATAAGTTTGATCTCCTGGAAAAACGTTTTTGAGATTCCATTGAAACATATTTTTTTTTTTTGAGTTTTTTAAAAACCCTTGGCCCGTTGCTACCCCCCACCCCTTTTCCATTGGGTTTTAATTTTAAAATTCAACTGAGATACATTTACCTCAATGAAACCAAGCTGTAATAGCAGGGCATATTCCAGGGGCAGGTTTTTTGTGCGTTTTTTTGGGAAAAAAGTATTACAAATGGCAGGAATTCCCCTCCTGCTTAAAGGGGTTGTCACATCTCAAAGTTTCATAGGATGCGTGAATGAAATAATGCTGCTTTGCTCTGTCACTTCCTGGTCAAGCTGTCTGTAATTAGCATATGACCTTCGGTTATTCAACTTCTGCTAATTAAATTTAAAATCTCATGCTGTAGGACCAGGGAAGTTTCTGAGTTTTAAGTAAACAGCAGTAATTACGGGCTTTTTGTTTTTTTTTTTAAACATGAGAATTTTAAATTGAAGATTTTTAAAATCCAACAGTTTTCACATTGTCAAGATAAAAACATAAGTATGAACAAAAATAACAAAAAACATGCCATAACAAATCTTTCCTAAATTTAAGCTAAAGATCTCAATAAGTAGAAATTTAAGATTGGGGAAGAAAAAAAGATAAGCACCATCGTGTTAAATTAATGGGCGTTTTGAAAAAAAAAAAATTACCATATATAAAAAATAAAGAGCTTCACATATAAAATAGAATAGATTGGGAAATAGAGAGTCATAGCGAGTCATAGAAGGAGGAGTCTGTCCAAATCTCCCATTTTTCTTTAAATTACTGGCTTTTGTTTGAAAGATCAGATAACAAACAAGCTCTCACTGTCATAAGTTCTGTGCTACCTGTGTGATGACTTCACTCCCTGCTATCAGATAGAACAAACAGCAGGGGGGACGGAGTACACAGGTGGGGGCCTTTGGGGAACCAGAGAGAGCACTAAGGTGATAAATCATTTTTCCTTTAAAAAAAAAAATGAAAAACCAATTATTTGGAAAAACGTCTTTATTTTGTGTTCCCCAAAATGTTTGAAAAGCTAATCATTGTAGCGAGACAACCCTTTAATAGTCCAGGGGTTTTTCTATGTTTCGCGTCTTTTTGTGTGTGTTTGGAGTAGTCCTTGTATGTCAGATGACCTGACTGTACACCTAAGGCTTGTTATTTACTCCTACCCTCTATAAAACACAGTTAAGACTTGTCTTGTTTGTCTTTGTCTTAAGTGGTTTTAGGGGAATGCTAAAGGGGATGTTTAGACGTGTATTCTTTGGGCTATTTTTGCAGTAATTGCGCTTCAATACCCCCAAAGTGCGGGCCGAAATAAAAACATGGTCTCATTTTAAGGCATAACCTTTCTACCCCCACGCACAAACGCCCTGTAAAAAACTGACAGACAATTCTTCCCGGCTTTATGTGCTGGGGAAATGAAAGCTGAGGCTCCACGGGACCCCGGGCCCCGCAAAAATTCTGAAGCTTGGCAATGTTTGCGCCCTAAACGCTCTACAAGAAAAATCTGAACCCAAAACCCCAAAATCTTTTTTTGTGACTCAAGGCTTGGAGCTGGGCCATTTGTTACTACTCCATAAAGCTTAATTGAGCCTGGCAGTCTAGTTGCAGAGTATAATTCAAGGTCTCTTGCCCATCCCCCTCGTCAAGTTATTTTTTATTAAGATTTTGTTTAGCACGTTTTTTGCAAATTCTAGTATTTTTTTTGTTTTTTTCTCCAAGTTTTAGAGTTTTGTGTCCTTAAAATAAGGTTGTTCACCCGTGTTTTGCCTAATTTAGCCCCAATTAACGCCGTGTGACCGGGGGGGTGGAGCAGGGATGAGCGGGCCCCGGGATTGCCCGGCCCCCAAAAATTTTAAGACGGGGTATTTTGCCCTATATTAATTCAATTATCCCCGCCCGGGCTTCCCCCCCCCCCCGGGGGGGGAGAGTAGAAATTTAAATATAGTTTTTTATGAGAAAGTAATTACCTAATAATTTTTGGTTTCCCTTTCCCAATTAAAAAATAGGTTTTTAGCCTTAAGAATAACAGTTTGTTGTTTGTCTAGCTCCTGATGTGCTTTGCCTATTGAGTCTCTGAGGCCACAATCACTTGATGTCTTAGGATCAGCTGTAGCTTTGGGACACTTGTGAGTGATAGTTTTAGGGTCAGTTTCAGGGATAGAGGTTCTGGTGTCAGGGACAGCTATAGGGCAGTTATAAGGGTAAATTCAGGGGCAGTTAGTTAGGGGCACTTATCACTATTAATTTCTTCTGGATTGAACTGGCAAGTAGAATCTCCTGTGTGCTTCCCTGACTGCAGCCGGTGACATACTGACACAGAGTGTAATGTATTAGCATACAGGAGTATACAGGAGTATGCTGATACTTTACTAAGTATAAAAAAAAAAAAGTGTACAGTAGTAAAAAAAAAAAAAAAGAAAGAAATATAAAAATTTTAGAAAAAATAAAATAAATAATACAATTAAAAATAAATATTTAATAATATATATATATACATCGCTACTTGTGACTGACATACGTTCTCTGCAATCATTGACATCCTTATATCGGACCATCCAATAGAAAGAAAGCACGTATCAGATACTCGCTCACAGAATTAGATAGAATAGTACCGCCAGTTTTACTTATTTAAGTTGTGTGTTTGTTATGTTGTTACAAAACTTCTGAGGAAGCGCGGTATACCGGCGAAAGGTAAAGTTGTTTGTTTTTAGTTCTTGTTTTTAATTGCATTTTGGTAAGAACCCATAGTGCTTTTACTAATAAAGACAACCAATTCTTTATTCCCGAAAGGGTTATTCTGACTCTTTGGCAAGTGCGCCGGATCTTAGCCTTATTCGCTCAGGCTTTTCTACATTATATATATATATATATATATATATTGACCAGGTGGGAGAGAAACCTTAGGACCAACGTAATACCACCCAGTTTTAAGTTTTTACGTGATAATGGCAACATTATGTTTGCTCTAAAATAGGCAGTATTCAAGACATTCTCTTAAAGGGATGTACCCACCATGGACTCTAATGACAAATGGATAGGATATGCCACCAAAGTGTGTATATTCAGGTAACACCTCTTACACCCACACTTATCATGAGAACGGGCCTTCTGAAAGTTTTTGCTCAGAATGGTGACCCGGCCATGCTTGTGCATGACTCTTCCTTCTGTTCTATGGAAGTTCCCAGTACAGCCGAACACACCACTCCCCTGTACGCAGAACTCCCATTGAACAGAGAAAAGTCGGGCCAACACAACCACGTCCAACTGAGCCGACATTTTTCCGTGACACGCCCGAGATAGTTGGGACCCACACCTACATTGGGGAAAAAAGTATTTAGTGAGCCACCTTTTTGGCAAGTTCTCCCCTTTAAAAAGATGAGAAGGGTCTTAAAATTACATCATAGGTCGACTCAACTTAGAGACAAATGAGAAAAAAAATCCCGAAAATCACATTGCGATTTGGAAAGAATTTTTTTTGCAAATTATGGGGGAAAAATAATTTTTTGGGTCACCTCAAAAACAAGATTTCTGGCTCTCACAGACCAATTTCTGTAAGGGGCTTTGTCCTCCACTCATTACCTGTAGTAATGGCTCCTGTTGAACTTGTTATCAGTAAATAAAAGACCCCGTCCACAACTCAAACATCACACTCCAAAAACCCACTAGGTGAAGACCAAAACTTCGAAGGACACCAGAAAAAAAATTTTGTAGCCCGCCCGGGCGGGGAAAAACTGAATTTTTAAAAGGCAAAAAAGCTTTGGGTGAAAATCACCTGTGGGAGCAATAAAAAAAGGAAGACATCCAGACCACTGAAATCCCCCTCCACTGGGCTCCACGCAAGATTCACCCCGTGGGAGCCAAAATAATCACAAAAGGGTTAAAAAAATTTCCCAAACCCACAGGGGGGGGACCTATAATGACCTGCAGAGTCGGGGCCCAAAACCCTAACAAAGGTTCCCCCCCCCTCAAAACACACTACAAAAAAAAAACCCCCCCAGGACCAGATCCTGAAAATTTTGCCAAAACTGTCCCCCCCTGCTTAAGGCGTACATGCCTGGGCCCATCGAAGTTACTAGGGAGCTTTTGGGGATACCAGAAGAGTAGGGGAAATGTCATAGGGTCAATGAAACCAAAGTAGAATGTTTGGAGAAACACAACCGTCGTTTTTTTGGGAGGAGAGAACTGCTGAGTTTCATTCAAAGAACACCAACCACTGTAAGCATGGGGGGGCGAAAACAGTTTTGGGGCTGTTTCTCTGCAAAGAATCAGACGCTGATCCGTGTACATGAAAGAATGAATGGGGCCATTAACGTGAGTTTTTGAGTGCAAACCCCCTTTCCATCAGAAAGGGGGCATTGAAATTAAATAGGCGGGGCTTTCAAAAAGCAAGACCCCGGGAAACACCCCGGGGGAAAATGAAGGAGTGGTTGGTAAGAACTTTCAAGGGCCGGATGGCCACCAGTCTCCAGATCTCAACCCCATAGAAAACCTTTGTAGGGAGTTGAAAGTCCGTGTTGCCCCGCGACAGCCCCAAAACCAAAAAACAACAAATGTGAACAGCACCAATAGTCCACAATGGGCTAATATAGTCCCAACAATGCACAGTACTTTCTAAAATGCAAAATACAGACAACCCAACTTTTATTAAAAGCGGGAAAACCTTTTTAACCTAGTGAGTACCAAATACCAAATTGCAAGTTTTCAGCCCATCCAAATGGGCCTTTTTCAAAGCTACTTGAAGGTTTTAAAACTTACATGACATGACAAAAAAACCTCCCACAATACATTTAGACCAATCAGGTATGCTGCTTGAGAAAGCCCCAAAAAATCATTTCTCTAGAGGGGGATCTGCATGGAGGAAGGGGGAACAAGCAGCAACAGTTGCCAACCTTTTGGGACCTTTCAGAAAAAGTTGAAACCCCTGTCATTTCCAAACAAAGAGATAGAACAAAGTATTAGAGAATTTTGTTTTGACCAAATATTTAAATTTTTCCCCCAAATCGCAAATAAATCTTTCCAGTCAGACCAGGATTTTCCGGGTTTTTTTTTTTCTCAATTTGTCTCTCATAGCTGAGGCGACCTATGATTCAATTTCAGGCCCTCCTCATCTTTTTAATGGGGAAAAAAGTGCCCAATTGGTGCTGACTAAAAACTTTTTTTACCCCACTTTACACATTTTTACGGCACATCCTAAAACCCTAGCACAAAGTCCCTGGTGGGAAACCCTTGAAGGGAGTATGTCTTGAAACAACTATTGCTTTTTAACGGTTTTCTGCACTATAAATTACTTTGGGTACATTGGGTATTCTCATTAAAATTTTTTAGAAAAAAAAAAATTGGGGCATTAATTTCTCAAAGAAAAAAAAATGAAACACAGCTCAAAGCGGAAAAAGACTGAACCCCGCAAGACCAAAACCAGCCCCCAGCACTTTGGGAAAAAAATTTCAGCTTTCAGCGATTGCAAGCATAGCCCAACATCCACCACTAGGGAACAAACAGACTGCACTTAAATTTCACCTATTTACACAGCACAAAAAACCCAGTAAAAACGGGGGGACTGCACAAATGCAAAAATACCCATAAACAACCACCACTGCCCTTTAATATAAGGGGGAGGTTTTTTTTTTTTTTTTTTTTTTTCTTTTTTTTTTTGGGATTCTAATTGCATATGAAAAAGGGTAAAGGGGGCCAGATTTAAAAAATGTGCTGCCCAACTGGGTCACAGCCTGAGCATGGGGGGGTGGTGTTCCCTCCGCGGGGTTTGCTCATTCCAACCTTTGAGCTGTGACTATGGCCGTGTTTCAGGTTTTTTTTGTTTTTTTTTAATTCTCATTAAAAGTGGGGAGAAATCATGTGAAAATTGTCTAAAAATTTTAGGGGTTGCAAATCCTTTTTTTAACATGCAAACCAGTTTCCAGAGGAACCCCAAAACCCAACAAAAAGAAATCCCCATTGTTAAACCCTTTTTTCAAGGTTTGGGGTTGCAGGGTTTGCAAAGGTTTTTGTACGGGAAAAATTTTTTCCCACCAATTTTTGATTTTTAACTCAAAAAAATGTTCGATGACGAAATGTTTTCAAACGACCCGGGTTTTCTAAACCCTTTTTTCGGGTTTTCTTGTTTTACTTTAAAGGGGCATTTCTTTCAAGACGATGTTCCCAGGGGCCCGTTTTTTTGATGGCTGGGCCCCCGGTGCCATTCTCAGGGAAAGCATTTTAATTTGAGCCCACTTTCACATTTCATCTTTAAAAAAAATTAAACAATGCGCCCCCCGAAATTGCCTTCTGCTGACGGCATATAACTCTGGTGATTGTGAGGGACGCGGGGCATAGATTTGCTATTTTGTCCGGGTGAGGAATCAATGTCGTCGAGTCTCACCACAGATTAACCCCTTTGCCCTTGATAGATTGCTCTTGCCAATGTTACATAACAAATGTTTTATGCAGAGTGTTAGACAAATGCCCGACCTTTATCTGCGGAAACATTTTTCAAATTTTTTTATTTTTTTTAAATTTTCTGTCGAAAAATGTTTTGTGAGCCCGATTTTTTTAAATACGTTCTGCTTCTCAGGAGCTTTGACTAATTCCCTTATCTGAGTAGAACCAAGATATACAGCCCTCTACACAAGGAGACTCAGGTCATGCTGCCAAGATGTATGCAAATCTGGCCCAGGCTCATCAATAAAGTACTTTTTTAATATAGCCATATACATATCAGTTTCTGCACATCAAACCGAAGGGTGGACAAAATTGAAGATTAAACCATATCTCCAGTGATCCACTTAAGACTCTCTTAGGAGATGCACCTCGGTATGTAAATTCACATCTCTAATTTAGAATAAAAAATAGTATTATAGGTTGTTTATTAGCTGAAGACTGAACAATTCATCCATCTTAGCATCAATCACCGTAGGAGGAGATCTAAATTACTGCAGCACTTTTGCAAAGTATGGTTCACTCTCTTGTGTGGTTCCCCTTCCAAAGAAGATAATCACAAGCCAATGTAACTTATAGCACAACAGGGCACGAAAACTTGATGGTTATATTCTCACAAGGTGGAACATCTTCACCAGAGTCTCTTCCAGAAATGGGATACCAAAAAAAGGCCCAAACTAGTAAAGTTTCACACTTCCTACTGTTTAGTTGGTGACTCTTTCCTTCACTATCACATCCTGCCCTCAAGAGCTTTATCCTCACCTCTCACCAATGTTAGGTGAAGGATATCAGGTGTAGAATTATCTTTTTCTTCTACTCCTATCCAATTAGTTGTCTCTGTCCAAATAGGGTATCAAAGCTGTTAACAGCTGAGAGCTTAGAAAATACACGCCACACAAGTTTGTCTTGTGCATAAATCTGCTTTATCATCCGCAAGCCCCAGCCCCACATACCTTTGGTACGTATTAAGAATCACATGATTATTCTATCATAATATGATTGGCTAGTTGGCTGTTGCTAAGGCAGATTATGATTGAAACAACCAATATATAAAAATATAACACTGTCCTTCTTTGCATCTGCGCAGTATAACTAGGCGTCGGCTGATAGCAGGCATTCTTTCAGTATAATCCAAAAGAGGAATTTCTGAAGGCCTTGTTTTCTTGCTGTAAGCAGTGCTTCTGTTCCAGGCAAAGCAGTGTGGAAAATATCTGGTGAGCTTGATAAGGATGTAATAACAGAACAGATTATAATGTTTTCCATTAAAATGATAAACTTACTCAATATACCCCCATAGAATATCTTCACCACAAAGAAATTATAAAGCCGTTTTGAGTTTCCACAGAAATAAAAAGGGGGTAGTTTTAAAGGGGATTGCTAACCACATTGAATAGCTTCTAGGGAAAGGTAAATGAAGACTATTACTAAATACATTGCTGTTTTGATTTTGCTTTGAACAGGAGATACGCATCTTTAAAGCCTGCTTTGAGATCTCCACTTAGAACTGTCAGAAGGGGTAGTCTTAAAAGGGGGTTTTTCCCCACCACATTTAATGCTTTTGGGGAAAGGAAAAATGAAACATTTACTAAATACATTGCTTTTTTGTTTTTGCTTTGATCAGGAGATAAGCATCTACAAAGCCTGCTTTGAGATCTCCACTTAGAACTCTTAGAAGGGGTAGTCTTAAAGGGATTTTCTCACCATGTATTTTCACAGAGACACAGGCAGCTTTAGAAATTTTTCCTGTCAAGCGTGGGGGGTTTTCTATAGCAGGTTGGGGCATATCACATGCTTTTCCCACTTTTCCGTTGATGAAAAGAATTCATGATACAAAAGGAACGGGGCCAAAAAGGTGAAAGCTTGTCATTGACTTAGGTAAACAATGGGTAGGCAGAGGTAGGGCGATCACCTGGGGTGCCCCCTTGGCGCCCCTTAAGGGGGTAGGCAGGGGCCCCAAACCTCCCCGGGCTCCAGGCCGCGCCATGGGCCTGGGCGCCGGTGGTCCTTTACTATTGTGCGTCCGCTGGACGCACATACATTGCGGGCTTCTGCAGAGCAGAGCGAGCGCTCCCTGCTCCGCAGAGAGTGTTGGACCGGCTCCGGGTCCGACACAGCGGGGCCGCCGGGTCGCAAGGGCAGCGTCGCGAGAAGTACTCATCACGCCCCGCCTCCCTTTGAGTACACCCCGTCAAGGGTGTGTGCCCGAGGAGCTGCCGGGGAGGTCCCGGGGGCTGACAGTATGACCCGCCAGTGCCCCCCAGAAGAGGGGCGCATGGCCGGGAAGCAGGGAAGGTGAGTAAAATTTGTTATTTTTAACTGCCCACTGCCCCTTATGCCTGCCTGACTGCCCCTAATCCTGCCTTGCCCCTATATACCCCCCCGCCCGACGCCCCTATATACCCGCCCCGAATCCCCTATATACTGCCTGATTTGACTATATACCCCTGACTGGCTCTATATTTCTGGCCTGACTGCCCCCATTGCCTGCCGCCCGCACCTAAATCCTGCCTGATTGCCCCAATACCGCCTACTGGCCCCCCATAGCCTGCCTGACTGCCCCTAATACCTACCCCAGTGATACTAAACCTGCCGACTGCCCCAATATCCCGCCTCAGTCCCCTATAACCCCTGACTTGCCCCTAAAAGCCTGCCTCAGTGCCCCCCATAACCGCCTTGCCCCTATATGCCTGCCTCAGTGCCCCATTGCCCGCCTGAGTGCCCTAAACCTGCCCGCCCCTATACCTGCCCCTGTCCCATTTACCTGCCTAACTGCCCCTATAGCCTGCCTGATGCCCTTATAACCCCCCTTACGCCCCATTGCCTGCCTGATCACCCTATATGCCTGGGCCCGACTGCCCCTTTAAAGCCTGCCTGAGTGCCCTATATACCTCCTTGGTGCCCCTATATCTATTTTCCCTGCCCGAGGACCCCTTTTTTATATACTGCTTGTCAAGGGTACAAAAATCATATACCTGCCCGATTTGAGGGGAAAATATATATTTTTACCTCCTGACGAGAGGCCCAAACTATATACCCGCCCAACTGATGGGGGGCCTTATAACACCTCCTAAATTTAGGGGAATATATACCGTCTAAATGAGGGCCAATAAACTTCCTATCTGAGGAGACATACAGTATTACCGTCAACTGAGGGACTTATATACCTATAATAAGGAGTTGCTGGGAAAAGGAGGATTCAAGATTTTGGTCCCAAAACTCAGGGACGGTATTATTATTATTATTATTATTTTTTTTAGACGCCATTTAAATTTCCAGGGCGCTGTACATTTTAAAGGGGAATTACATACAAACAAATGGGAACAATTACAATGGTGACAAAAATACTGTAACTGAAAAAAGAGGGAAAGAGAACCCGCCCCTGAGGGCTTTCAATCTACAAGGAAGAAGGGGGAGAAGAAGGGGTGGGCAGCATGTTGGGGCCGGTGTAGTGGTGGGGTTAATGTAGGCTTATAGGCTACCTGAAGAGATGGGTTTTTTAGGTTGCTTTTGAACTGGTGAAAGTTGGGGGGAATCTGAGTTTTGGGTTAAGGGGTTCCGATGTGGGTAAGCACGGGAGAAATCTTGGAACGGTTTTGAGACTTTTATAGGGGGAGCAAGGAGAAGGTCCCGTGAGGGAGCGGAGATTTTGGTGAGGGGAGGTACTGGAAAAATTTGGGGAAGATGTATGGCCGGGAGCAACACTGAAGGTGTGAACCGGATGGAGAAGAAAAGGGAAAATGAACGACCTGATCAGAAATTATGTCTCCGGTGAGTAAAAATGAACTGCGTGTAATAAATTAATGTTGCAGAGGTCTACATACAACATATCAAAACTATCTGGTCACGTATGGGGGGGATATGTAATCAGAGCCTGTGTACACTATAGTCACATGTTGGGGTTGCTTTGGGTCGGGGCTGGCGGGTTTTTGACCAAAAGTAAAAATATTTTTGGGGTCTGGTTTTTATAGGAGTGTTTTTTAGTAACAATCTTTTTGTCGGAAAAATTTGCTCCATGAACGGGGGTTTTAAATTTAGTGATTTGTTATTTAGGGTATTACCGTAATACGAAGGTGACACATTAAAAAAAAACAATTTGTCTTTGCTGTATTCTTTTGTGCAGTGACGGGTTTGGGGGGAAAAGGACGGGATCTATGGGGAAAATTTGTGCAGAAAATTAGTGACAGGAACGGAAGTTTTTTCTATGTAACAATACATCCGCATTTACAATTTTGGCGTGAAAAATTCTTTTGGGAACCCACCCCTACTGAGCACAAAGTCCAACAACAGAGGGCCCAGGCCCCGGGATTTTTTAGGACCCCAGCAACCCCACCTGGGCCCCCAGGTATGACTGGTAAAAATTTTCCCAAAGGGGGAAAGGGAAAACTGGTGGGGGGGGAGAGAGTAACTTTGCGGGGGGGGGAAGAAAACGGGTGTTTGGGGGACAGATTTGGTGGGGGGGGAGGGGGTTTGGGGGGGGAGAAAAAAAGGTGCAGGGAGGGGAGAGGGCCTGGCGCAGGGGGAGAGGGCCGGGCCCCACGGGCGGGGGGAAATTTGGGAGGGGTGAAAATTTTTTTGGGGAAAACGAGGGGGGGGGCCCCCTTTGGGGCTTTTTATTTTCCCGGGGCCCCAAAAATTGCCTTCCCCCCGGGCCCCTGCTTCCTTACTTTCCCTTTGTTCTTAAAATTTTACTTAGCCCGGAAAAGAGCTGATCTGGCTTGCCTTGTCGGGCATTTTCTTACTGTTTACGGGGGTACATGAATAGCTGGCAAGGGACTGGGGGAAGAAAATTAAATTTAAACAACCCACGGGTTGTAATTTTTTTTAAATTTCAGTGAACTTTGCACATATCCCTGTTTTTTGGGCTGTGTTGGACATTTTACCCCATAAATACGCCCGGGTTTTTCCCCCATAGGTACCCATTCTAACTACTTGTTTTTTTAAATTTTAGGCTCATTTGGGTTGATGTTTTAAACGGAAAAAAAATCCCGCCCTTTTAAATTGCCCGAACTAAGCCCTGGGAATATAGAAATCCTGTTTGGAGGCCCCACAGGTCCCAGCCAGACCGTGCGGCTGGCTCTTGCCCGGACATACAAAAAAAGAAAAAAATGTGAAAGAAGAAAAAAAATAAATTTTTCATTGTTTTTAAAAAAAAATAGACCAAAAATTTAAAAACTGTCAACATCTGCATTGGCTTTTTTGATGTTAAATTAGTTAATTGTCCCGGAAATTTGGAATAATTTTTTATAGTGGAGAATGTTTTTTTTAGGAGAGAATATATATATATATATAATTTTCATTAAATTTTTTTGTAAACAATGTAAATTTAATTAAATTTGAAATTTTTTTCATTGTTCCCGCACTTGGATATGTCTGGGTTTTTTAATAATTCCCTTTTAAAGAGCAATCCATTTTAAATCTTCATACGTGTAATGTATTTTCCCAGCGAAATCCTTTCCCCGGGAAATTTCATTGCAAATACGTGCCCCACTTTGTGATGCATAGTTAATAATGGGCAATGTATTTCCCCAAAGGGGAAATCCGTTGCAAATTTCCCTTGCAAAAACCCCGTCCCAAAATGGGGGCACGTATTTGCAATGTAAATTTCCCGGAAAAAGGTTTTTTAAACTTTAAAAAACATTAAAACGTATGAAGAGTAAAATGGAAATTTCTCATTTTAAAAAAAAAATTTTACTTAATAAAAAAGGGCCCTATCCCAAATGCTGGCCCAAATTAAAAACAAAGTATTAATTTCATTTTTTACAAGCCCCATTAATTACAATAAAATAAATTTTGCTTCAAAAAAGAAAAATATCCACAAAAAGGAAGATTTTCCAAAGCCCCGGGAATTAAATAATTTAACATTTCCCTAAAACCAATTTAAAATGTTGGGAAAAAGATGTTGTAAATTTAAAAATTTTCCCCCTAACAACAATTTTTTTATGTATTGGGGCCGCTTTTTAAGTTTTTAAAGCCCAAATTTAGTTTCAAAAAAAAAGTAGCCCCAGCACAGGTGTTGTGGGGCCTGTGTCCCCGCCAAGCAGGATTTCTTGCTTAATTATTTATTCTTCTTGACAATCCATTTATTTTTGTAGTGTACTGCTGTAAGTGTAGAACTTGAGCGCATTACAAGAATAGCGCGCTCCACTTCGACTTCTCCGCTCAGATAGACCACATTAAACTAGGTCTGCCTGTCGGAGCCGAAAGCATGGAATGCGCCTCACTTTCCCGACCCGCAATCATGCATGCCTCGGAGTTTTCAAATTTTGCCGCGTCCGCCCAAAAACGCCCACACCGCGCCCATTGCACGCCCCTTCATGTTAGGCGCATCCGAAAGTGGCGAAGGTTGCGCCTAACATCGCATCCCTGCGTCCGACAGAGGATTCGACGCGATGAGGCGCAGGTTCCGCCAGATCATACATGTCACCCTATGTGACTATAAAGGCAATAGATGCTTAGGAAATCCAGGCTAAGATTTGTTACACATATATCATCTATCACCAAATTTTAGTTGCACTGGTATAATAGTGATCTTTCTAAAGAGCACCTCCAGGACTTTCCACTATAAAATGACAATCTGGGCATCTATCAAGTAATTCTATTGCCATGGTCACCTAGTTACCTAAAAACTAGTTTAGCCATTTAAATTGGCTAGTACGCCCCTACATGAACATACATTAATGTATAGTTTCCATTCACGAGCCAATCCAGATATCCACTGGGTTTTAATCTCAAGAACAGTCGTACAGGTAAAAATTGTATTGAAGGGGTGTTTCCATCATAGACTTAAAGGGGTTGTCTCACTACATTGGTTCATCTTCCCTCAGTCCTGTTTTGTCGGTTTCATTTTTGAACTCAGAGGTGTGTCTACTTGCTACTACTGGTCTAAAGTAACGAGCTGCTGAGGACACCAGGTCTATAGCTATAGCAACCAGCACTGGCAGCCTATCAGGAGAGACCGAACAGGTCTGTAGCTATAGTGACCAGCACTGGCAGCCTATCAGGAGAGATCGAACAAGTCTGTAGCTATAGTGACCAGCACTAGGAGCCTATCAGGAGAGATTGAACAGGTCTGTAACTACAGTGACCAGTCCTGGCAGCCTATCAGGAGAGATTGAACAGGTCTGTAGCTATAGCGACCAGTGCTAGCAGCCTATCAGGAGAGATTGAACAGGTCTGTAGCTATAGTGACCAGCGCTGGCAGTATATCAGGAGAGATTGAACAGGTCTGTAGCTATATCAACCAGTGCTGGCAGCCTATAGGAGAGATTGAACAGGTCTGTAGCTATAGCGACCCGTGCTAGCAGCCTATCAGGAAGAGACAGAACAGGTTTTGAAAACTTAGCGACTTGAGAAGCTGATGCAGTCCATACAAGGGGGGATATCTAGGAATAGGTAGGACACTGTTAATGGACATATATTGCAAAGTGACTTATCTTTGCAAGATCTTCAACATAAAAAGCAATCCTTGTATTGATAGGGTATGCCTTCAAAGTCTCATAAGTGTGGGGTCAATCCCTGGGACCAGCACCTATCTCATTAACGGGTCTCTGAAAGTATCGGCTCAGAATGGAGAGCTGGTCACGCTTTCACATGACTCTCCATTCAGGTCTACAAGAGGTCTCAGTACAGGGGAGCGGTTTGTTCGGCTGTACTCCTCCCATAGAATAGAATGGAGAGTCATGTGTAAGCACAATTAGCTCTCCATTCTGTTCCAACACATTTGGGGGCCTGTTGCAAATTCCAAAGGTGGCATATCCTATCGGTATAACTTTCAAAGTGCATGGTGGGAAAACCCTTTTAAAAATTTTTTCCTAAATTGTTAAAAATGTTACAGCACATCACATGTTTAAGGCCAAGTCATGTGGTGTATATACCATGCATTCATTCTAAAAACTTCTCAAAAAGGCTTAAGATAAATTTCCAAAATTGATTGTTGCACTCAGGAATTTTTTTCTCCGAGATTGAATGAGACGTCAAATCCAAATCTGTCACTTCATCTTGTTTCCTGTGGCACAATCCATCAATTCCTCCGTATTTGTTATGTAGCCCGGCATTTCATGTTCCATTACAGTCACGTGGTATAAGATCTCTTCAGCCGCATTCAGCGTGACTGTCACTAGAAGGAGCTCACAACAGTTACACTGTTCCTTGATTGCTCTCTAAACGACCGACGGCGCGCTTGAATGGAGATTGTGTACAGAGCCGGTTCAGCCTCAGAGAACCTCTTGCCTTTGATCACTTTCATCAGAGAAAACAGCCATATTATTTATAAAATGGGGAGATAAAACAAGTCCGTGATTTATTACACTTGGATATGCAGTTCTAGTATTGTATAGTTGAATGTGACCAGTCATATGCAGAGAACCTCCTCGTCTTGAGGTGACTGAATGTGGCGACTTCTAGAAAATTTATGTCCGTTTTATTAGATTGTTGTAGTTTTTGGTATAACTCACATCTTCATGTTTGAGAATGAAAAAAAAAAATTCAGCTTTTTTTTCCAGAAACTGCGCCACCATTGTCTATGGGCTGCCTCTGGTACTGCTTCTTGGTGACCCATTCCCATAACATAAAGCTTGCACACAATTATTGCTGCAGCATGAGGTTGGGTAGAGGTAAGGGGTCTTGTCGTAATCCCCCCACAGAGGACTGTCATATTAATCAAAAGCAGGTCATGTGGGTAACTGGAAACATGTCTTTACTCACATTGGATCTATGCAAACCCAATACAATATCAGCAGCACTCTATAGATACTAAAAACGGTCAAAGAGGACATAAGAATTTTTTGGAACAGCATTACTGCTATTATGGAATATATGAAAAAATTTGAGGTTCTTAGCGTACGTTTTTGATCAAAACAGTACTATTTTTCCTAGTAATAGGAAGTCTACCTGTTTCCTGTTTGCCTTGCTGGCTGCTGATTGGTTTCCCGATTGTTCCATGTTGAACTGGCCCAACCCAAAGTAGTAGCACTGGTTGTAATTAAGACTGTGTTTGTTTGCAACTGCCAAGCATTAGTGCCTCCTGTGTGAGTAAAAAAACTAAATCTTGTTAGTACATCCGTCTTGAAGAATAAGCGTATAGGTGCACTCCGTTGTGGCAGTCAAAAGCTATGCAAACACAATACAATATCAGTAGCACTCTATAGACATTAAAAACGGTCAAAGAGGACATAAGAATTTTTTGGAACAGCATTACTGCTACTATGGAATATAGGAAAAAATTTGAGGTTCTTAGCATACGTTTTTGATGAAAACAGTACTATTTTTTCCTAGTAATAGGAAGTCTACCTGTTTCCTGTCTGCATTGCTGGCTGCTGATGGGTACGTTATTGATCAAAACTGTAAATGCCCTCCTACCGCGGCAAGGTGACTCCAATTCAGGTGGGGACCTACGTTACATGCTACCTCTCTTGGTGTCTGTTCAGACCTCCACATTTCAGGATTAAAAGGTTCCAGCTACAAACCTATAAAAAAAAATGTCATATATTTCATAGTAGCAGAAATGCTGTTCCAAAAATTCTTATGTCCTCTTTGACCGTTTTTAGTGTCCATAGAGCGCTGCTGATATTGTATTGTGTTTGCATAGCTTTTGACTGCCACAACAGTGTGCACCTATACATTTATTCTTCCAAAAACAGATGTTTGCTAAACCAGATTTTGTTTTTTGACTGTTTATATGGGGTAGTGGCTAGTCCCCAGCCTGGTTTATGGACTCCACTCACCTGCACAGGTTTTTTAATCAGATCCATTTTATAGCCGGAACCTTCTAAACCTGAAGTGTGGTGGGCTGAACAGACACCAAGAGAGGTAGCATGTAGCGTAGGTTCCCATCAATCCATACACTACTAGCTCAATAAAAGTGTCATAAGGGCTTAACTTAAATCATCCTGTGATGAGAAGCACATATATTTACATATATATATATATTGTGGAGCTGCTATATAGGCATCATACAGTACATTATATTCGCAGTGTATAGCAGTGGCAGTATTGTATACTACTGCAATTTACTGTAGGTACCTGCATGGACGGGTTATTTGGCCCGTATATGGCACTATTATGGTGTTTTTAATTATGGTTATTACTACAGTATATATCAGTATACCATTTGATGGAGAAAACACCCAAAGAAAGTTCTGTATTGATAATTATCAAAGTAAGGCCAGCTCTGGTCTTATATTTTATTCTTCAGTCAGATGTATGGTATACATTTTATGTATTGCCTGATATATACAGTACCTAAGATGGAAGGCACCAACAAATGGCACTGTATGTAAAAGAAAATTACGCTTTCCTTAAATAATTAAATATTTTTTCAATATATTGTCAAGCAAATTGTTCTACATAGATAAGTAATAAAAAGGTGACATGTCCGAAAATTGGCGGCGCCACATGGGCAAGATTTTAATGCGCCCCCATTCTAAATCTGTGTAAAAGGGTGCCAGAAAGTCGCCGATCCTTCAAAATTCTGGCTTCAGGTAAATCTTTACATGCGACAGAAGAATAATACAGTAAAAGACCGCGATTTGCGCCGAAGAACGGGGATTAGTGAAGGTTGCACAAATTCGCGGCAGTAAGTCTATTTGCGTAAATTGTACTCGATGAGTACTCTGAAAAATGTAAATGTGACATCTTCTGCTAGTAGTATCATGCACATTTGAGGGGCGCAATGGAATTGGACGCCATGCCATAAATATCATAGGCTATTACTAGTATATGTATGCGCCACGAATAGGCGCATTGTGTTTATGGAAGCCGCGCCTGGTAACTAACTGGCAGAATAAAACGTAAATATCAAGTGTTATTTAAGGCAACGCTTATTATTTTACAAGTTGGCGAGCAAAGAAAGCTGTTGCCCGTGTATATGACGCCTAATGCTGGTGTGACGTCAGTTCATTGTACGTTTGGGCAAGACGAGAAATTGGGGCGGTCAAAAGTGTGTGAATTCGACCCGGTGGAATATATATGACAAACAAAGTGCCCTGTTGGCAAGATTAGAGTCTATAGAAACACAATATTAAAAATAAACGGACGCGGCCCCCGTATTTACACATAGTTGGGACATTGGTGGAAGAAGTGTATATATACAGTCGTTGCCCGAACCGGGGTGCATAGCTTGTGTATTATCTCAAGGATATCTCAGATTGAATAGATGGTACGAGATAGCGTATGTGATTCCACTTAAGCAGTGAACAGGAAATATATTGTATGTAAGTCGGAAACTGTGTGAGTGATATATTAAGAGATTTAGATGAGAGTGTGTGAACTTGCCCTAGCACAAAAGTTTTTTTTTGGGAAGGTGTGACGAAGTTACAGCGCGAGTAAGTACGCCAAGCCCCGCGACACCCCTGCACCTGGATTTATTCGACGTTGCTACGGCCTCCGTAGGGTTGCCCGGTGCACAAGGTTTGCCAGATACCGGTCGGTTTCACTCACTGTTGTGCACCCACATGTCCTCATACGGGCGTCTAGGGAAGAAGTCAGGACACCTTCAGATCTTTCCCACCAGACCGGAGGACAGAGAGAAACACACTTTACCCGTATCCAGAACCCTGAACGGCTGCCACCTAGGTTCTCTCGTTAGTTATAAAGACCTGTCCGTTACATGACTTCTAACAGGGCAGGAACCAACCCTTGCGGTTAGCTATATGACTTAGAACGAGAAGTACCTAGGCGTGTGTGAGGACCGGAATAGATCAAAGATCATACTAAACTCAGATTATCAAGTTCTATAGATTTAATTAGACCTTGGAGGGACATACACTAGACAAATATATTCTAAAGGATATAATTACAGCGGTTTACGTCAGAGGTGTGCACATACAGGTATGGATGTTACAGAACACAGAAAGGATCATGTTACTTAAATGAGTGTACTGTGAGTAAGTTACCTTTCTGGGGGTTTAGAAAGTGGCTTGGGTTATGGGTTAAAGTACACTATTGTGGGGTTAACCATGGTTAAATAGATGTGGCTTATGTATGGCGCGAGTTGGCGCCACAGGATTATATGTTCAGTGTTCCTGGAAAAGGACTCCGAGATATATGTAGACGTAGATCGGTATCTCACCTCACGCTCCGTCTGGATCATACGGCTCACCCACTATGAGCCCACACGGGCTACTGCTTATATCTCGACGCCGACGCCATGGGCAGGGCACAAGCCCACGTCGGCACGTAGCCCCACTACTTTTCTGTCAGTGCCCTCACACTATCCCCCTGGGGGGGGCGGAACGTATCTAAGAATATCATCCACACTCAGGTCACTGCAGTTGTCTGATACAAACACAAAATATGGACCATAAACTGCGGGAGGGCAGGGGCATTGTGTTAGGCACAGAACGAGGTCGGTAGCACACTTCTGAAGATAGGTTCCTCGGCTGGGCGCTACTCGACGCGTTCCAGATTCAGACACGCCTATCTGATGGGCTCGTGTATGGTCACAATACGGGACATAGCTGGATTTACGGATGTAGTTTTTTCGACATTCCCTGCGCATACAGATATTCTAGGCAGGGAGAGGAATGGGGTGGAGCTGGGCAGGTGTGTGGTGAGGAAGCTGATTCGAAAGAAGGGCGGGGAACGTGTCACCATGTCGTTTGTGCGATATGAACTCGTGTCAACTGAGACGATACAGGAGCCAAGTATATTATCGAGTGTGTTTACAGAAGATATTAGTCCAGTTAATCTAAAGTTCTGAGGTACTTTTGTAATTTCTGGATAGATTGCAAGGTGGTTTGCTTGTTTGACTGTGTGTTGCACCCCTTTTAGATTAGGGACCAGTTTGCATTCGCAATGTCTAAAATGTCATTGATGGTAAGTACTTTTCTGGAGAATTTTGACCGTCACAGGGCAGCAATTTGGTATACCGAGACGGTGCTAATATGCAAATGGAGCGTAGTGCTCTGTTGATAGGGTTATTGTTTTGTGGTGTCCGATGTGCATCCTCGTTTCGTGCCAACATCCTATGGAGAGCATTTACAATGGGTCCGGCTGGGCTAATTAACGTGAGGGATAGAAGTAGAGTCCTAGCCGAGTACGCCCGTATTCCTGTGTATAACCAAAAAAAAAAAAAAATAAATAAAAATAAATGATTTTTTGGCTATGATTATTGTGTGGAGAGACACCATGTCTTGTGATGTTTCTCTGACTAGAAAGGAATGGGGAACAGAATAAGATAATAACGGCAATATGTGCTAGATGTGATCGTGATTCGTCTGGCCACACCTCCCCCCTTTTGAGGCGCTAAAGGAGAGGCAAATATACCTACAGACGACAATAGGCAGAACGCTATTCTGCATTGGGCGGTGCTTGCCACACGTGGCACCCCCTGCCACGCTCTTCTCGTGTCGGGAAGCCCATCGGCCACGAGTTTTGCCGTGGTGCTCTAGGCTACGCACCTTCCTAACACGTTGGGGATCGCGCGGCGATGGCAATGGCGAAGATTGTACTGTTGGAACGCCAGGGCGCGTCCAGACGCTTGAAGAACGAAAAGCTAACATAGACCGTATCCCATGTGGATCCCAAAAAACGCTCTGACGTCGGGGGTCAGTGTCACCTGCTCACGAGGGTTTGGTGGGTGTGGTCGGTCTCCACAATGAAATGCTACGCCCGTATAAGATAGGGTGTGCAAAGCTGCCTTCTGCAGGCCCACGTACATATGACCTGAAGGGCATTGCTTGTTGATTCCATGGCTGCGTGATGACATCTGGATATTAGGCTCGCACTGTCTCTCCGCGTGGAGGCGAAGAAGAAGCTTCCGGCCTCAGGTACATAAACGGGATGTTCCTGTCCCGTATGGGTTGGGCCACCTGGTACATGAGGAGAGCACGTGACAAACAACACGAGTTGCCGAGAGTACATACTGGAATCGGGTTGGGTACTATAAAACTGCCGGGTGAAGAACATTAAATGAAGTATTGAACGACAGGTGGCCTTCTTGTATTCGACAGTTGCATCTCTGACAGCGCAATGGACAAAGATGTCAAGTCCAACTAATCGCCATTTGAGACTAGGTCGGCCTTGAGGGCTTGGGAGGGTAAGGCTAGGGAATAGTCTCTCGCACGTCGGGTATATTGTCCGAGTATTCGGATTCAAACTAGCCTGCGTTGCGTACCAAGCCAATTTGAGGGCAACCTTTGCTTGAGGAGAGTAAGAGAGGGAATCATACGGTTTCAGGGGCTTTGCACGGGCTATGCCACAGCTCTAAGTGTGAACAAACCTCCTATAGTACCCCAGGAGGAATGATAGCTTATTAAATGCTGGTTGCCCAAGAAAGATAGACATCCACCTGTGATTCTTGGTACTGGGGGGGGGCAGGGGATGCGAGTCGGCATCATACTTTTCACGGGCTTGGCTGCAAGGCCCCCCCAACCTACACCGGTGCCACAGGTAGTTGGACCTCACTCAGGCCCAGGCTGGCTCTTTTCCGGCGAGAGAGAAGCATGTTCATTAGCAATAACTGGCATGGCCAATGAATAATATACGTCCAAGCACTTCTGTCAGGTTCAGCAGGTGACAATGTGGAAGTGAGGTGATCCTCACCAGGTGCGGTTGAAAGGCCGAAAAACGGGCCTCAACTTATGAAGGTCACTTCAGGGTACGCGGCTGCGTACCCTTCTAGTCCCTTACATTGAGCATAGCAGGCTGTTGCATATGTCCGCCTGAAAATGTGTTGGCTCTACTCTTGATGGATATCTTCAAATGAAATTATATCAAGAACAGCCGATAAACTGGCGTCAGATGAATTATTAAAATAAGACAGATGTGTGCTTCGTAAGCAAGGACCGAAATGGGGGTGATAAAGGCAGCGTATAGTCCTTGCCTCACGAAGAAGTACCGAGGATTATGAGGGAATCTGCCATATCCCCGGCTCCTGATCCATAATGGTCAGGTACTTGGCCTATGGACACAGATGGACGAGGCCAACTGAGTCGAGTGTAGGCATGGCGTACGCATCGGTGACAGTGAAGGCGCTATGCAAGAGATTATGTGCCGCTGTTGGCCAGCAAAGAAAAAAGAGAACGGTGTGTTCTGACTGAGTCCTGCTATCACTTGCCAACGTGGGGGCATGCAGAAATCGAAGAAGGATAGCTGTCAGAAACGATAAAAAGGGGAGGCCCAGGCCACTGGTTGGAGATCTCTATGGCTCTGGATGACCCCAGCGCGTTGTCATGCGTTGTCTCGTTCAATCTCGTCACACGCAAGTACCTATGGACACTCTAGTGAAAAGGGTGACTTGCTGGCAACTAAAGAGTCGGACGTAGTAGATTGCTCGTATGAAATAATGACTAGAAAACGCCTATAGATGGAGTTGTCATATTGGGGAATGACGTGATAGTGAGGTGGTTTGGAGATCCCTGAGATTAGATACATATCGCCTGTGCTCAATGGACCGGCTGAATAAAGACATCGTCTCCTTCACATGGATCCAACGCTCTGAGTGTATACATTCATGCCCACAGGAAGGAATGCGGTGGAGAGGAAGGGTGCGACTCAGCATGGGACCGTGGTCCTCCAGCGTAAGCATAATAGGTAGTCGGAATAGAAATATAATGCAGCTTATCCTTTCTTATGGTTATTATTTTCCTAACCGCTTGCCGATCTGACCGGTGAGCGCAAGCATAAAAGTGTACAAGAGCGTTCTCCGTGGAAAAAACCACTGAACCTGGACTAGTAGAGTTCGGGGCAGTAGATATGCTACACGAAAGGGTTTTTTTAAGCGCGCACAGTGTGCCTCGATCCAGACCGCTAATATGAATGAAGGACGCGGGCGTTCTATCATGTTCAACGTTAGAAGGCCCTCGTCTGCAGGCCCTTCTTGGCACATAATTGTCAGCCAATCGTGTAAGCGCGCGGTCCGGGTGATAAAGTAGATGCAGTGACTGCGATATGAGCCGCTGTGCCTGATATATGTGCCCTCGCTCCCAGTATGGGCCTTCCCAGGCTGCATGCCAAGCATTGGTCACTGATGGTCACGGAGGACCGTACCCACAACTTATCTGGGCACACCCACCTGGTAGGTCCGATACTCTCCAATTGATAAGATGTGCTAGGTCGTAACCAGACTACTTCTGGTGGGCCTGGGCCCGTCGCTTATATTCTCATGCACTAGCTGTGTCCGAATTGCGACATGCAGATGATTGTCACGGTACAAATAAAGACGACTACATTCATGCATCTACCTAAATGTCCGACAGACTCCGGGATTGCTAAGTTCTCCTTCCCAGGCCCTCCTTCACCAGGGTAACAAGATAGGTACCACGCACACGATTCGTCCACCATTACAGAATGCTCGAATATTGTATATGTGAAGTGCCGAGCGATAAACCGGGGGAGGGTGAGTGGGGAATTTAGCAGTATGGGAATTCCCGTGTGATGTTGGGCGAACTCAAGGTACAAAGGATGCGGGGTGTGTAGAAAGGCTATCCGCTCCAGTTCGCGCCCGGTGTGGTTGTAGACCTACTCTTTAACGCATCTGCCTTCAGGGTGCCATTGAAAAACCGTTCCACAGGCTCCATTAGTCTGTGGGTGGTACGGGCTGACACTGTATGTTGCACCTGTATCAAGCCCTTCACAAGGAACTCCTTAGCTGCCCTGGGACATGAACTGGGTCCCCAGGTCAGTGCGCATTTCCTGGGGAATGCCCACTCAGAGTGATATTCTCAGTTAGCGGTGGCCACCTTGTCGGCTCGAGAATAGTGATGGTATATAAAAACGATCAAATGGGTATAAATTGAACTCCGCTAAGGCCGACTCAATGAGCACGGCGGTTACCGTGTGGCGAGTCAGGTATTTATACTTCAACGTCAGTACGAACGATAGGTTGATCGAATCTGGAGATGTGGCGGGCGAATTTCACTGGAGGTAACAAGCGGTTGGGTAGTCAAATTAAATCCGACATGAGTCTCCACCTCCTGAAAAATGGCTCGTCTATGATAGGCAGAGGTTTCGGTACACAGGTGGGGCTATTGGGTCTCGGCCCCCGCCTTCCCCACACTGTAGAGCAGTGGCGAGTCGCACGAACGGCAAGTGTAGTAGGCAGGCCATATCAGTTCAAGCAAGGTTGGCCATGTAGTAAAGTAGCTGGGCCAAGCCTGATTCCTTGGGCGATGGTGCCGCTTTCCCTAGGTGTTAGCTACTAGACACTTTCCGGCCATTCGGGAATCTGTGACGGCGAACCCTAGACACAATAATGCATAGATAGTGCTGTCCGCCTGATCGGACTGTTGAGGTGCACGCAACCTCGAAGTTGGTCCAGTGGGGGCCATCGCCTACGAGTGTGAACATTCCCGGTCGGACCGTCATGTAGAAAGGCGAACAGCCGTCCTTAGGAGTACCAGTTACCTATCTGCAGAACCGCGCGAGAGATATCAGAGTCCAAGGAGTAAGATAGGATCTTGAGACGACGCTGCCACTTGAGTGCTTTCAGGCTTGTCGTCAGTGTGCTACTACGCGTGCCTATTCTCTGAAAACTTCTTCGACTAGTCTGGTCTAGGACCAGAGATGGATGAGACTTGCCACGTCATCTGATGTTGGTTCATGGGATACCTTTCGTCATGGCCCTCACTATGGAGCACCTGGGCGCTTGAGCCTGGTGCCGTTGTGGAAGGCTCAGGGTAGACGAGTCGGGCATCCTGTGATGCGGGCCTCCTGGCCCTTTGCCCCACGTTCTTGTGAAATGCTGTTTGTCCGCTGTGGACGTATGTCTGGCCACACTAGATACAGACATGAAAAACGCCTGGTGGGGCTCAAGCGCTACTCCCTCGGCTCAGGAGTCTATATAAGTCGCCCATAGTCATGTACTTGGCTTGAACGCTGGCACACTGTGAACGTGATCGCACATCCTGTTGTGGTGGGGGACCTGTGCTCTGTGGCCTTTCTGGATAGCCCTGCCTCCGCCTGCATGCTCCCACTGCAGCGGTCGGCAAAATCGCTCTGTCCTGCCTCGGGCTGTGGGGCAGACCCCTGCCCTGTGGCCTTTCCTGCGATGAGAGACTGCCTCATATGAGACTGCATGCTCCCCCCCACAGCTGGTCTGCCCCTGGAATGTGCTTGTCCCGTCTGGGATGTTGCCGACACCAGAGACGTGCATCTCAACAAAATGCCTCCATGCAGGCTTGCTGTGAACGCATCCTGTGCTTGTAGCTGCCCTATTGGCGCTTAGAGCACTGCTGTCTGTGTTATCTATCCTCTCCACAGTGATAAATGTGAGAGGGATAATCATCACCATATATCAACTCCTGACCACATACGTCTCAAACTGAACCAGTGATGCATGGTTTTCACATTTTTTACTGAGATTCGCTGGCCTGCAATTCCGCGCTATTTAAAACATGTGGGTTGAAAAATTGACATATCACTTTAGGCTGGGGAGCAGACCTTGGGCTATACGATGTGGGGCTCAAATCGAGAATTTGGGCTACCAGTAGCCAGGCTCCCAAGTCTGTACCACACTTACAAAATAATAGCTGTTGAATGTTCGGACTGGGAGTACCCCACCTCCCGCATTCGCAGCCTGGTAGCACGCGGACGCCCCAAGATGCATATATAGACACAGACTAAGGTCCTAGGCAGACTTGCCTAGAGCAGCTAGTGGCCGGGCAACAACGCCTCAATTCCGGAGACAGCGCTGGTATTTCCAGGTATCATGTACTTTGGGCGGACACCAGCTCAGGCCGCACCACAGTCATCTCTGCGCCGGTGTCCCATAGAGTCTCACTTGGCAACAGAACCGGCCTACGGTGAATGCTTGCGGTAGTTATCAACGGGGCTCTTCCCCCACCCCACCCTACACACAATACATTTGGGGGGCCTTGGGAAAAGGGGGGCTGGGAACGGGGCCCTTCTGGCGCTAGGGACAAGCGGCTTGAAAATGTCCCGGCTGGTTTGCAAAGGTTGACAGAGTCGGGGTTCCCCACTGAATGGAAGCCGCGATGGATCAGATTGGGTAAGGTCTGGGGGGGCCACCTGGGCTTAGCGAGAAAGGACAACTGGCACGTGTGCCCCGGGCATCTTTACCCCCTCTCTTCAGCTAGGGTGGTGATTCCTGGCTCCGAGGTGCAGGGGAACAGAGACCCGATATGTTGGCACGCTTTATACTCATCCCTACGAGCCGAAAACCGTCGCGCACCCCTGAGGTTTGCGCTGTATGCGTCAACGGCCCGGTGTGCATCCACGCTCAGGGTTTCTCCCCCTGGTTCTCGAAGATGCTGATGAGGTCCTCTGGGTCAGTTCCACAAAAAACTGCTCCATCTGGCGATGAGCTCCTTTCACTGTGGACGAGTTGTCAAGAACTAGTAGGCATTCTTTTATGTGCCCTGAAGTCTCCAAGCTGGGGTGGAAGTAGTAGGCGCTGCTCTCTCTGGGTGGGGCCTATCGCACTCATGTGAGTCGCATGTAGGCCAAGCTGGTCCGGTATGGACCCCCGCTGCAAACTCCGGAGCTTCTTCCTGTACATCTCAGAGAGTGAGATTAGATGACTGCCGTCGGATCAGTTGCCTGCTTGATTCCCCGCGTTAAGTTTGCCCCATGGGTAGGACTCAAGACGCTTTGGGCAGCGGTCCTTGCATTTGTCGCAGATAAGATTCCAGAGCGTTTGTGGTCCCATTTCGCGGTCAGCTCGACTGCTGGAGTCATAGGCAAAAACGGACCCATGGTCCTCATGCGCACTTTGCATTGGTGGTCCAATATCAGTATAAAAGGCAGCGCAAATTTTGCTTAAACAAGAATAGTGCCAGTCTCAGAAGATGAGTAGGTGTCAAGGTTTCAAGCCCTTTTATCCAAGACGTTCTTGTAATGGTATTAGAATATAGGTCCTCGCGCCTCGAAGCTTTGGGTATCTGTTGAATAAGAGTTGTGCTCAGATACGATACTTTGGCTATTTTACTGGCTGTTGAGAGTTACATTTGAATCTGTTTGGTACTTTGGCCTTTTCCAGTATATGTATTATATTTCTGATTGTCTCGCATCTCTGTAAGAGTGGTGGGTGTCTTAACTTTTTCCTAAACGCTGCACGCTGACGATCCTCTCCTCCACTCCCAACCTTTCAGCAAGCTGGCTAGGATGGTCGCGGTTTTGTAGGCGTCGAGGTCTCCAGCCTCTAAGCTTAGCCAGGGCGCAGGCTATGCAGGAGAATTAGCGCACGTATTTGTGAGGAAGCCCACTGTTAAGAATTTACGCCACTGATACCAACTTTCGCGACTGGACTCCTTGAGGAAGCCCGTGATGGACCCTCCTCGCCTTCATAGTCCATTTCTTCAGCT
This sequence comes from Phyllomedusa bahiana, assembly GCA_025379985.1. NCBI lineage: Eukaryota > Metazoa > Chordata > Amphibia > Anura > Hylidae > Phyllomedusa > Phyllomedusa bahiana. The sequence goes on from JAODAL010018281.1 coordinate 64,819, forward strand.
GGTCTGGGCCGAGCTGGCCACCTTCAACGACTGTGATCACTCTGGAGCCTACTGCTTTGTCTTGCTAGACCTAGCCATTTCTTGACAACCCTTGGTCACTTGACCACGAGAAAACGCAACCTGAATGCACCCAATATAACTCTTGTATGTGTCATCTTGATTTCATGGTCGTAGTGTCATGACATATGGTTAATTGTGTATAAAGAGCCCTAGCAGCATTAACCCCACTGCTGGTCGTCCCTTAGTGTTTGGGAGTTCCGGAACACGCATCTCACACACAATATTCGTCTTGATCCCACCGACTCTGCCACCAATATGTGACGGAAAACAGCCTAAGGTCCGCCGGCTCCCCACCCACTGGAGGGACGACGGACCTGACTTGGGGTCCCTTATCTCGCGTTGCAGACGGCCCCCTCTTAGGGGGTGCACAGGTAGCCAAGATACGGTTCCACTGTTCACCCCTGTTCCTCCACGGGCACAGGGAGTAGGAAGGAGGTCTAGAGAACACATTTCCTTGTCCAGAACCCTTGAACGGCTGCACCAGTTCTCTCTTTAGTTATAAGACACCCTGTCCGTTACTACTTATAAAACAGGTGCCAGGATACCAACCGTTGGGTAGCTATATATCATTAGAATCCGAGTACTAGGGGTGTGAGGCCGGATGATCAAGACAGACTAACTCAGATTAAAGTTTAATAGATTTAAGAGCCTTGGTGGGCACACTAGACAACTATATACAAAAGCGATAATATTATACAGGTATGTCAGAGGTGCACATACTGGTTATGGGTCTACAGACAAAAGGCAGTTAAAATGGGTCAAGTTACCTTCCTGGTGTGGCACATTGGTTCTTGGGCTACATGGGCGAGGCTTATGTGGCCCTGGTCTGCTGTGGTATGGATGCTCCTGGAAAATGCTCTTAGGTTTTACCCCCCTCCTGGATCAACGGCTGAGCACCACTGGGCTCCGGCTTTTTCTGGGAGGGAGACAGCCTCATGGGCAGCCCCCTTTCATAGTGCGCCACGACATACCCCTGGGGTACCGGTCTCAAAGAACTCCTCCCACTCAGGGTCATCGTTCGCGCCGATACAATCTCAAAAATGGACCTTTAACGCGGGATCAGGGCATTGGCACTGAACCGAACGACCCGGTTAGCACACACATTCAGAACGGATGGGCCTACACGACGCCCGATATCAGACACGCGTTTTCTTATGGGCTCCGTTGGTCCGGTTCTGGAATATCTCGGTCCCCCTGCGCTCTCAGAAATCCTGGAAATGGCTGGGTGTGTGTGTGGGGAGTTCCATGTTTTGCGATATGAAAACTCGCCGCCATGGACAATTTGATGAGCAGGGCGACTTTGCATATAAATCGATATGAAAAATATCGATTGATGATGCAGGTTATGTAGCCTAAGGCGTCAGTTCGTGCATTCAAGCCTTTGAAGCTTGGGATTTTGTAAGGGCTGCATTTCGTTCAGTGCTAATTAATGGATAGTGAGTGGTTTTCTTTTGATACGGGTGTACTATGTATCCTGCTGTGGCTCAATCATCCTATATGGATGAGACATTTTTTTTGACAATGGTCATGGCTGGGCTTAATTAAACGTGTAAAATGGAGCTGTTTCCTCTGGGTTTGGTTGGCAACCATCTGTGATAACTGACCCTACGATAGACTATGGGGGGGAATGAATAGTCATTATTTTGGAGTGGATTCTGCCATCACAAGAAGCGTAGCTACTAGCTCATCTTTTATACTATTTGCGATTTTCTGCTGTATCTTGTGTGTGTGCCTCCTGTTCAAGAAGATTTCTACCTACATGTGATGATTTTTTGGGTTGTCGGCATGACGTGGAACTTGTCATTTCCACTGATACTATCTTGCTGTTGGAATGTTGTGGAGCTACAAGTGCGCCAACATTCCCAATAAGTCTTCGTTTGTTAACTATATAGGGACATGATGTAAGTACGAATACGGTAGTATATTATGATAGTCTAGGGATGCCTACATTGTTATATATATGAGAAAAATTTGCGTGTTGTTGAGTATTATTACTATCTTGCAAAAATTTTGTAAGGTAGGTTGCTGGGTGATGGAATCTGGTTCCATGTAATGAAGTGTGATACAGTCACAAGTTATATTTCCAGGCAAACTACACCGAGGAAAAAGTATAAGTAGTGTTGAGCAAATTTGTAATTGAGTAAAGTTGTTAAAATCTAGGTCGAATTTTTATGTTTTCTTCGATCTCGATCCGAGATCAATTTTTTTAACCAAATTCGGGTTAGGGTTTTGAATCAAATGTTCGAGATCAAGATTAAAATCAAGCCTTTTTGGCTGCTTACTGCCTACTTTGTTTGGCAGCAGCCAATCAAGTGCAGAGCACAGTGGGGGTTCAAATTGAACAGTTCGACAGTAGTGAGGGGGTAAAAAATTGCTATGCCACATTTCCTCCCCCCCCCCGCTGTTGTTGGGGGGGGCTGTTTATGCTGCGGTGGGGATCTCATTGGCTGCTTAAAATCACATGAACCTGTTTTATGTATGTCACTTGTATTCCTGGCTATGCATTGTGAATGACTCACATTTTTATGATTAGAGACTTGTGTGAAATGAACACTAATTGCTCTCTTCTGCTAAGGCTGTTTGTTTCAAAGCAGGCAGACCACCACTTTTCCAGCGTCATTGTCACAAAGGAGAGAGCCTCCGCATAGATAGCATTTGTAGTGTAGGGTTGGTGGCGATAGCAAATGAAGTAGGGAGAATCCTAGGGGAGAGTAGTATTTAGTGATTTTGATACTACTGCTGACTGCATCTTTTTCCATTCTTTATATTTGATGTGCACCAAAAGACTTCCACTGTATGGCTGATGGTTTTTGGAGTTCATCTCATTAGGAGGGAAGATACTATGACTTGTGCCGAAGAACATGTTAGGAGAATCTCGTCAAAAGATATCGCTTCGATTATTACTGGTTTTCTTGCAGAAAGATTTTCATTCCCATGCCATCCAAAACAATGTTCCTTGCTTGCAGCTTTGGTGGGGACAGCCGGTGTTACACTAACAAACCCATTCTAGTTCCATGAGAGACCCCCATTTCACAGATTTTCCATACGAAACAAAAATTCTATGTTTCTAATCCTAGTTGAAATAGTTTGCAAGAGTATTAAGGAATTTCAAGACACTTTGATTTGGTGTCATAGAGTTTTCCACCGTAACAACATACATTTCCAAAGAGATATTCCTATCTTAGAATAAATCTGTTTCTAATCCTATTGCCAAACTGGATAGAAATTAACTAGTGAGAGGATTTTTGGGAGATCTAAATTAGTGATTGCGTTGTCTTTGCAGGTACTGTCTCTTTCTATTAGAGACTAAGTTGTTTCCCCACACACCGTAGTACATATCTTCAACCTTTTTTATATTTATATTTTTGAACATTGGAGCGAACTAGTAGGTGGTATGTCGAGCATAGGAGGGGGTTATGGCGGTGGAGATCGAGATGGTACGAGACCAAGGCGCTCCTTCCATGTGTAGTACATCCGAGGATTAACACGCAAGGCGTGCACATCGTCAGTTGCAGGGACCGTAAGGCCTGTACATCGCTGGGTCAAGGGCCTAGTTGTTTTCTGCGTAGAGTTATGACGATCAGCTTAATAGCCACTCTGATGTTTAGATTGTGTTTCACATGAGAAAAAAGAGCGTCGACAATCTGTTCTTCAGTGGTTAATTGCAACCTGCTTCCTGCGCTTTTAACTCTTTCTTACCTCAGTCATGGCCACAAAATATAGTTCATCATCGTATCAGCAGTCCAAACTATGAGTTGGCAAGACACAGGGCCAAATGTCACCCAAATAAACTACCACGTGGAGGAATGCACTAGGTAATCCTTAGTATGAAGAGCTCTTTGATTACACATGCGGTTGGGGTCACAAGCATTTCAAAAGATCAAGCAGGACCCATCTTTAGGATGATTTTGTCTGCTGCCCAATATCGCTGATGCCATGCTCAGAGAGAGAAGCAAGGAAAGGAAGCTACCACACTAGAGTCCCTACTTTAAATGTTTCCAGTGGGACGATTATCTATCCTACACATCCATGTTTGAAGGGTGCCTTGAGAACAATGATACATGTCATGTACAAGTGGCACAAAAGGCCTTGCCAGCTGAACCTCCGTGTTCCCCTGTTGGATGTTCTTGCTGTTCTACCTACTTGTATAATGGCATGTTCTTGGGCCATGAGTGCCAAGAAAAGTGATAGGGTGAGGCTCTGTCAGGTTTACCATTGGTGCCGTCTCTTCATTACCGGCGTGCTTCTTAATGTTTGGAAAGGTGATACCTCCTATGTTAGATAGACTGCTTCTGAATGATGCCACCTCCTTATCAGCTTACTCCCCTGCTTGCTAGCTTGGTCGTTCTCATGGCTTTGCAGTTAGGCATTGAAAGGAATGAAGTTTTTTTGCCTCCTAATTTTTTTCTGTCACTTCCCTTCCCTCTTTGCTGAGAGCCATCATTTCTCGCTCATTAAGTTGTTCCCCTTATACACAGTTTAATGTTCTGCGCATGTAATTCCAGCTTCCTCGTTCAAGTCCTGTCTAAGATCAGTATACAAATAACGGCTCTAGTCAATCTGAATTCATGTTTCTCCCATTAGACTTTATGAGAATCGGTGATTAGATGAGGGGGCGTGTGGGTCTGCAGCTATGTAGGAAGAGGGACGCGGTGTGTGAGCTACGGTCCAGTGATTGCAACTTTACTACAGCTTGGAAATTATACTGATGAAATGGGCAGTCAAAAAACTAAGAGCCAAAAATACGACTGCCTAGGACACCTCGATCGCAGCTCCTGCAGCTTGTATTCGTGGATTCTGGCACATGCATCAAATTACTTCTGCCTCCGCTTCGCGGGCTTACGTGATACTCTCGACACCGTACCTCCCACGCTGTCTTCCCTGACTGGACGCCCAATCCTTACCTTACCGCAGTCCCCGGGGCGGCAGTCAGAGCCTACAGCATCTCTCAGCTGCCAGATAGCTTCGAAGGAGGGAGAACCTACTGCCGATCGCAGAGGCGGACTGGTCCGAAAGCCCGGGCCTCTGCCAGCAACAACGACTTAACCGCTGCTTCACCGCCGCTACGGGAAGGGTCGGGGGGTGGCGCAGCACATTCCATGGCGTGCGGCTGTAGAAAGAGGACAAAGGAGGATGATAGAGCCTGACAGGCAGTCGGACGGGTCTGGACGTCACTACTCCAGATTGCAGATCCCTGCAGGGCCAGAGGAGCGGAATGATTGATGTTCAGATATAGCCCTCTTCTCCTGAGTACAGCCCTACTCCCCTGCTCTGCAGCTTATAGCGGGTTCGGTCTGTGGATTCCCACGGCTCGGCCACGGCTCGTTGGCTGTGCCCGTGCCAGGGGGCAATGGTTGTGAGCCAGGAGGGCCCCAAGGGGAACCAAAGACTGCCTTACCCCCTTGCTGCCAGCAAGCCATATCTTGAAACCCCTTTGTTGGACAGTCCCAGGGACCTTATAGTCTTCATCTGCTTTTCCTCCTGGGCAGTGGGTCTGTTCGCGAGCACCCCAGCTCCCTGCATCAGGGAACCCTGCTGCAGGGACTCTACCTTATATGCTGTGGCCCTGTAGTGCTGGCGTAAAGGGAGCCAAAAATTATAGTTTGCAGTAGGATGATTATCAGGCCCTCGTCTGGCCATGTCTACAAGACATCAGGAGGCCTGCAGGCTGATTCCAGGTCTTGACATTGGCTTTGGGTTCAACTGGCGGTCTATGGCTTGAACGTACAGAGGCTCTCTGACTGCTGCTCTAGATCATGGGTCCATGTGTATGTGGATTTGCCACCTTAGCCCCGACTGGAGCGCCCCGCGCCATAATTGCCGTGGGTTGCGCTCTTGTGGCCTCGAACTCTCCCATTGGGTGTGGGATTACCCAATGACATTAGGTTCCTTAGGGTACCCAATCCTCTGTACTGAGGCAACTCTACTTTCGAGAGGCCCGCTGCGCAGGGGTATGCATGGCCACAGGGTTTTACTTCGTCTCCTGAAGAGCAGCTAATTTTCATGCCTTTTTTATGAAGCCCACCCGCAGAGTCTTTTTTAAAGCTACTTCCTCCTCCTTACTTCCTACTTCAATGTGATCTTCAGAAAGATGGTCTCAGGATTTATGCATCATGGAAACGGATGTCTTTGATTCCAGTTCAAGCTGACATTTAGTAGCCCTTCAGGAGAGATGTTTTTACAAGTGTTGTGAGATGTGATCCGAACATCTACAAAAGTCACTATCACTGCCTTACTAAGCGTGCCATTGTCAGATGAGCATCAGAGAACAGCGAGAAGATTGCGCTCGTGTGTGAATCATATGGACGATTTTATAACAAACAATATTAGATATGTTTCAGGGGTCTTTTGCCTGGAATCTATTTTTTTAAAACAGGAGAAAACTTAAAAGGTTTCGTCTACCCTAACAGTAAGTTGGCCTTAAACGTACATCTGTGGGAGATCCTGTGTGGATAAATCGCCCCCCCCCATTTTGTTTTGACTTGGGTGTAACAGAAATCGAATTTGACCGGGCTCAGATAGGGCTCTTTGTTCCGCAAAGGTGATTTGTGTGTGTGTCACTCCGCCCCCCCCCCCCCCCCCCCCCCCCCCCCCCCCCCCCCCCCCCCCACCCCCCCCACCCCTGACTCCCCACACCCACACCCCCCCCCCCCCCCACCTCCTCCCCCCCGCCCCCACCTCCCCCACCCCCCCCCCAACCTCCCCCCCACCCCGCCCCCCGTCCAATCCATACCCACCCTGTCCCCCCAACTCGCCCCCCACCCCTCACACCCCACCCCCCCCCCGCCCACAGCCACTGCTCTCTCCTATCATACATTATACACAACTGAGAAAAGGAAGAGAAAATTGAATTCGCAAAGCTGCGCTCAGCATGGAAATTCGTCTTTGATGGGGGGTGTGACAGAAATCGCGAACAGAGTGGTTCGAACCGGACCATAAATCTTATAGTGGATTGAAGTACCTCGTCTTCAAGCCTCTGTCGCAAATCTTGTAGTCGCTCTTCGCAGTGGCGGTGGGCATCCCTTTCGTTGTGGGGTCTTCCCTTTCTTCCTGGTTTAGGTCGCCATAGGGGGATTAATAAGTTCTCTGTACTTTCCGTTCACACCCTGGGATTCTTAGCCCAGCCTTTCTTGCAGCGCTTGATATTACCTGATGATGGCACTCTCCGGGTATTGTGTGATAGCAACACTGGAAAATGGACTTTTGACGCTCCTCTTGGTGAGTACTACCGGGGCTCAAGACTGGTAAAACCAAGATTTGTCTTTGTGGTTCTGCTGTGCCGTTTGGGAGCCGCCGATTTAGACTCAAAATGATTCGTTTAGCCGGGGCTATAACGCCCGGGCAGCACTTGGATAGTCCTTCTTCCTCAAAAGAAGGGCGTGCCGCTCAGTCATTGAGTATCACGGTACTGTGGGCGCTTGTCAGCCAGGTTTCGTATTTATGAGTATTTTATTTTTGTGCCTGGTTTCATATCTTTTGATATCGTACCTTTCGGGGGTTCTCGGATATCATGTCCCTCCCATCGTCAGCCCCTCCATTTTTTTTTTTTTTCTCTCTCTATCTACTCTTTATGCTTCAGGCGATTACGCTACTGCTAACTTATTGGGGTTTCTTTGATCTGAGGCCTCTTTTGTTTCTCTTTTCTGCACGTTTGGTGTTTATCTTGTAGTTAGGTCTGTTTTATTCGCTGGCGGTATTTACTGGACGGAGGAGGGGAACTTGGGTTTGTGTCACAGTATTATTTTAATGAGGTGGCTGCGATCCATACCTTGCTTCCATTCCAGAATCATAGTGTTTTTCCGTATCCTGTAACATCTCCATACTGTATTGCTGTTTCTTTCTTTCTTCTACATATGCATTTTCTCGCCTGTTGGGTTAGGCCACCCCCTTCCTCCTCCCCTTCCCCTCCATGCTCCTTGGGTGTTAGGTAGCACTGGCCAGTTTTCTACAGTCTTCTGGTATTGCAGTAACTTTTTGCCTATTGTTTTAGCTATTGGTCCTGTTTTATAGGCCTTTTTGTTTGATGTTTGGACTGGTTCTGTCCTGCTTTTAGTTCCACCTTATGTTTCCCAGGGTCTATTAAGGTTTGCTCTACCTCTTTTGTCACACAAGTTTCTTGGTAACATTCTCTTGTCTGGTTTGTTTTTTATTCTTTTGATTGTGCTTTAAGTATTTAGGATTCACATCCCTCAATGTTGGAAGGGATGTTGCAAATTGTAGCAGTCCGTAGTAGTTTTTAGGTTGGAATTGCTTTTGGTGTTTGCGCGAGTCCTGTTGTTTTACTATCTCCACAAGCAAAGGGCTGTTCCGCCCTATTGTCGTTAGTATACTATAATACAGAGATCCGCATGCTGCTAGACACCCTACATCCAGTAAGGTTTCCGAATTTAGTATTTCCTCTGCCCTGTCCTTTGTGTATGTGGTTACCTAACAGTTAACCGTCGGCCTAGAATAACATAAGGGCGATGTGGTCGTTGCGATCTTCTTTCACAAAAAATTCATTGTCGGTGTCATGGTTTCTAGAGGTTCATTGTTCGGAAACTGCACGCGTCGTTTATCTGTTTGTCAGATTTGCGATATATTCGCAGGGCACGTATGTCTACACGATCATGCCAAACAGATCTTAAAATGCTCCTAACACGGGGGTCTTCCCTTCATTTTCTCTAAAACTGTTTGGGTATAGCTCTCACTGGGTTATTTGCCTTAGGGACAACTCATTCTTTGTGGTGACTTTGAAATCTGGCCCTTAAACCGTTCAGTGGTCGCCTGCCAGCGGTCTGGTTCTACCATGACGTATTTGAAGTTCCACTGAGCAGGATCCGTCTAGATCTGCTTCCTGTGTGATATGGCAACTAGGTAATCATATGGCAGTCTCTGTCATTCGTAATGATAAGACTACCACCTTCTTTTCCCACCCATCACAAAATTCTTATTAGTAGTGATTTGGATTTTATATTCTTCTGCCTATCTCCTTGCTCCCACAAGAGTCTCCGCAATTCTTCATTTTTGGTAACATCCTATCACTCGTACACACCCCAGTTCATTGCGACTCTAATTCTTCCCCACTACAATAAGCCCCCCTTTTTCCTGGAGAATTGAATGAGAATCTGCGATTAATCGAGATCGAATATCGACACAATTTTCTTTAACCCCTTAACGACCGCGCACCGTCTTTGACGGCGGCCGGGGCGGGTCGTTCGTCTGCAGCGACGTCTTTTGACGTCGCTGCAGACATCGGGGTTTGCGGCGCCCGGCGCCGCAGCTGCGCTAGGATCGGGGCTGAACTACACAGCCCCGATCCCAGAGCATCTCCTGCGAGCATCGGGGAGCGGAGGAAACCTCCGCAACCCGTTGCTTTAACCCTTTGATTGCGGCGGTGCGTTACCGCAGCGCAATCAAAGGGATCCCCTGCTCTGTCGGGTGATCGGAACGCCCGGTCACCCGACAGAGCTCAGGGGACCGCTGCACAGTCAGCTCTGGGGACCTAGCGTGGCCCCAGAGCTGTCTGTGTAAGAAGCCAGTGATTAGGATGCACTGTGTGCTGTCCTAATCACTGCCTGTGTCAGTGACACAGATTAGCATGTATTAGCATATATGAATATGCTAATACATTACTAAGTGTAAAAAAAAAAAAAAAAAAATGTTTTAAAAAGTTCTCCCTTCATGGGAGTCAAAAAAAAGTACAAAAAAAACCATAAAAAGTGTAAAAAAAAGAATAAAAAAAATAAATAATAAAATAAAAATAAATATTTCATAAAAAATAATTGTACATAAATTACACGCACAAAAAAACCTACACATATTTGGTATCCACACGACCGTAATAAACCCGTAGAATTAATCTAACAAGTTATTAAGTGTGAAATGTGAATGGTGTAAAAAAAAAAATTAAAAAAACAAAACAAATTTTTGTAAAAAAATAAAAAAAAAATACTGCAATTATTTATAAGTGTACTTAAACTATTCCCTTATAAAGTACAACTTGTCTCGAATAAATCGAGGCCTCATCCAACTGCGTCATTGAAAAAATAAAAAAGTTACAACTGTTTAAACGCAAGGAGGCCAAAACTAAAAAAATGTTCTGGTCATTAACTACTTTTCAGGCGTTCGGCTTAAGGGGTTAAAATCGGCAATCGACTTTATCTAGATTTTTTTACTAATCGCTCATCACTAGTAATAAGTGACATGTCACCTGGCCTTGGTGAGATAGAAGCCATTTGTTTATGTTGTGTCAGCCACAGTAAGTAGTTGGTATCATTTTAGCATTAGAATGGCTGCTTCAGTCAAAAGCTGGGATGGCTCTTATCGGGAGTAGGCA
>JAODAL010018282.1:0-75195 GCA_025379985.1 Phyllomedusa bahiana
ATATATGGGGGTTTGTTCCTCATTTATAGAGGTCCATGTAGGTGTGGGAGATTTTCCCATGGTCTGGGGTGTAAATAAAAAGGGGTAAGCCCATTATTTTGGGCCCCATGTGGTGTGGGATTTCCCCCGGTCTGTGTTAATTTTAAAAGGGTAATGCTCCTATTTTTGAGGCTCCTGTGGGTGGGGAGATTTTACAATGGTTTGTAGTGAATTTTTAGGGGGAAATGTTCCTCATTATATAGAGGCTCAGTAGGTGTGTGGGATTTACCCTGGTCTGTATGTAATTTTAAAAGGGGGTAATGTTCCTATTATTAGGGGCCCCTGAGGTGTGAGGAGATTATCCCCTGGTCGTAGGTAATATATAAGGGGAAAAGTCCATTTTAGAGGTATTTGGTGTGTGGAGATTATACCCTATGGTCTGTAGTGTAATATATCAGGGGTAATGTCCACTATATAGAGGCTCCATGTAGGTGTGTGAAGCCTAAAATACTATTAGTCCCATCCTATACACGGTGCTACAAGAGTCCTAGAAGATATTTCAAGGGGTTGTCTCGTTGTCTCACTACAGGAATTGCTGTTTTTTATGTTAAAGATGTTGCAAAAACAAGTCACTTTGCAATATGTGTCCATTACTTATTCCTAGATATCCCCTCTTGTATGGGCTGCATCAGCTCCCAGTTAGTTTATAGCTACGACCTGTTCGATCTCTCATATAGGCTGCCAGCACTGGTCGTTTATAGCTACAGACCTGTTCGATCTTCATGATAGGCTGCCAGCACTGGTTGCTATAGCTACAGACCTGTTCCATCTCTCATGATAGGCTGAGCACTGGTTGCTATAGCTACAGACCTGGTTTCTACTGCAGCCTAGTAGAAGCCAGTAAACACGCCCCTGAATTCAAAATGAAACCAAGAAAACAGGACTGAGGTGAGATGTAGTGAGACAACCCCATTCACAATCTTTTTTAAGTGAGACATTGAGTAACCAATATTGACCTGTTTTCTCTTTCATGATAGATTGAATAGGTCTGTAGTTATAGCAACCTGTGATGGCAGCCTCTCATGATAGGCTGCCAGCACTGGTCACTTTAGCTACAGACCTGTTTGATCTATCCTGATAGGCTGCCAGCACTGGTTGCTATAGCTACAGACCTGCTCAATCTCTGATGATAGGCTGAGCACTGGTTGCTATAGCTACAGACCTGGCTTCTACTGAAGCCTAGTAGAAGCCAGTAAACACGCCCCTGAATTCAAAATGAAAGAAAAAAAACAGGACTGAGGTGAGATGAATCAATGTAATGAGCTAACCCCTTTAAATTTCAGTGGTGCGACTAATAGGCTATGTTCACACAGCTTATTTTGGGACATATCTCGCCCCGTATTTCGCGCTGTACTGTGCTCAATACGGGGCGAGATACGTCCCAGTCATTACGGTAATCCACAGGTCTCATAGAGAACTATGGATTCCGTCTCCTCTCCCTGCTCGCACAAAACGCCGCAGGGGGAGAGAAGTGACATGTCAATTACTAGCGGCGAATACACGCCGCTAGTAATGAGTGTCTTTTCGCCCCGCCCCCGTACACACGGCGGAATTGCAGGGCAAAATACGTCCCGCAATTAAGCCATGTGAATATAGCCTTAGTGCCTAAATCTTTACACTCCGCTCCTAATGTTACTCCTTTAGGAAATAATCCAAGTACATACTTAGTAATTTTAGGAAGCTTTGCTGTATTTTGCACGAATGAAAGGGCTTTGTGGTCCCTTTAAAGGAAATGTGTCATCAAAAAATGACTTCTTGTTTAACTCACATTTTTATTTTAAACACATTTTGTAGGAAGTTTTGGTTGTTTTTTTTTAAATTTTCCATAACATTCTCAGAATTTTTTAATAATTAAGTCCTGCAGTTCTCACTTTGGCCACTAGGCCTAATAACCGTCTGACACGTCCTGTTCTGGTTAGATATCTTTTCAGTAGTCTGCTCATAGAGGGTGCAGTGATCTTCCCAGCTCCTTTCCCATAATGCCTTGTGATATGCAGATGCTTAGTAGTGGGCTAAAATGCAATCAAAACACTACACACCTTAACTGGTGCTCCCCATAAGGAGAGATGTTCCCCTTCTCTCATTGCCTCCCACCCAGTCAAGCCAGTATCGCTCTGCTCTACACTGATGAGGGGCAAAACCCAGAAACGGTCGTATGTAGATGAGCAATATTGGCTTGACTAATATTCCTTTTTGCTTCTCAAAGATTCAGTGAATCAGAAGTAAATTGAGGATTTATTACAACCAATATAGGGCGCAGTGAGCTTCCCAGCTCCTTTCCCATAATGCCTTGTGATATGCAGATGCTTAGTAGTGGGCTAAAAGGCAATCAAAACACTACACACCTTAAATGGGTTTTGCCACGAAGAAAAATTGACGTGGGAAGCTTGCAAATGAAATAACAAACATTTTACCCATTCATTATTATTAAAAATTCTGCACAGTTCTTGTTTTAGCTGCTCCTTTAGTGATTCACTGTTTACAACTCGTCTCCAGGGGATACGACCAGGGCTGAGAGCTTCTCAGTCCTGGTCGCACATGCTCAGACATCACCTCTCCTCTCAGGCAGCTACTGAGTGTTCACACACCAGGTGCTGTCACTCTCCTCCCGTCCTCTGTACATCTTAGTAATTAGTCAAACAGTGCAAATAAATATAAAAGAAACCTCAATGAGGTCTGTGCATTGATAAAGAGAAAAACAAATCCACGGGTTGGGTTCCTGCAGGGATTTTAACCCAGGACCCTTGTGTTTGGAGGCAAAAACTTTACCTCTCAGCTACTCATAATGCTTTACATAAACAGATCTTTCTTTGACTACAGAGAGGAAAGGCCTGGTGATGTCATTCTGCTGGGTCACATGCAATTCAAACAAATGACACACGCCCCCTTCTGAGCACACAGAGCTGGAGGCAGGAGGTATGAAATAAGATCGTGGCAAAACCCCTTTAAATGGTGCTCTCCATATGGAGAGATGTTCCCCTTCTCTCATCAGTAACAGCAGGGTCACACTGAAAGGAGACACCATTGTGTACAGATAACACAGAATTCACCAGTCACAAGAGGAGATGTCACAGCTCTCCCCTCCCTGCACAGTGAAAACTCTCCTATACAAGTCTTTGGGACAGAAACTGTCTTAAGAATCCTATGGGCATGAAGCTACTGTAAAGCATCTCTCTGACTGCTATTAAAGCAGTGCAAGCAAGAATGTCTTCCCCACAATCATATATAGACGACTGAATAGAGAAATCTACAATCAGGAAATAAAAACGACTGAGAGGAAAATAATATGGATCAGGGGCTTGATTTAATAAGTAAAAAAAAAAATAAATGGTGACATATTCCCTTTAAGTCCTGCTCCCCCTAGCCTTCCAAGTTACCCGTGTTCCTCCTTGTGTGCCTATGTGGTGCACCCGCCTCCGTCCATATGTAATGAATGTCACTTTGCATACAGGCACTTTTTGCCTCCAGAGGATCATTAGTGGAGGCAGGGTAATTTATCTCCACACTCATCAGCAGCCCTCCACAGCCATATATCATGGGAGTGAGGTGCAGTAAAAGTGCAGAATGATCTATAATGATGTAATATATACATTAAAAGGGTGTATGGGTGATCAGAGTTTTGCTAAAAATGTAAAAGGCCCTCTTGATTGATAACAGGGTAGCTGTTTTTCCGCAGAGCCTGTCAGCTCTTGACACAATGCCTGAGTTATTAGGGCAGAGAAGGGCAGCCATAAATTTCCCGCGTCAGGCAGAAAGTCTCTTTATTGTCTGCATGATGGATTGGTCTCTGTACTAGACTCCAAATACTTCGTATCACCCTTAAATGGGAACACATTTTTCGTGGCCATAATTCATGTTTTTTAAATAGAAAGTTTGAAATGCCTGCCTATATTTCACCAGCCTGACATATTTATGAATCACTCCCTGCATGCAAATATAATTATTTAAAACACTGAGGTGCCATATGGGTTAGAAATGTTCCAACTGCTGTTAGTGGAGTGGTTTTTAAGTCCCCAAACTGAGCATTGATCTGAGGAGCTGTTCTCTGCCTCCTGCTTGCTATGGGGTTTTGTGGAAGGAAAAACGGCTTTAACTAGTTGTCAGCCAGGAGCTGTCAGAACTGATGAAACTTCTCCTGGTGTACACGATACGGAAATGAGAAACGCTATTTTATCGCTGCATGCCTATCCCCCTCCATAAATACACACTCGTACAATAGAATAATTCTTAGGTGTAGATTGTCAGCTCCTACGGCAAGAGTGTCGAACTCCTTTTCACCAACTGACCATTTATAGAATAGGATATTAGAAGAATTCTTAGGCGTAGATTGTCAGCTCCTATGGCAAGAGTGTCGAACTCCTTTTCACCAACTGACCATTTATAGAATAGGATAATAGAATAATTCTTAGGAGTAGATTGTCAGCTCCTTTGGCAAGTTTGTCGAAATATATTTCAACAACTGAACATTTATAGAATAGGATAATAGAATAATTCTTAGGAGTAGATTGTCAGCTCCTATGGCAAGAGTGTCGACCTCCTTTTCACCAACTGACCATTTATAAAATAGGGTAATAGAATAATTCTTAGGCGTAGATTGTCAGCTCCTATGGCAAGAGTGTCGAACTCCTTTTCACCAACTGACCATTTATAGAATAGGATAATAGAATAATTCTTATGCGTAGATTGTCAGCTCCTATGGCAGGAGTACAGGGCTCCGGGGCCCTAGTGCAAAAAGTGAAATAAGCCCCCCCCCCAGCTACCATGTGCCGTTTATAATGCTGGTATCTGCTTAGGTGGCCGGACAGCTTTTGGGCCCACTTCGGGCGCCGGGTGGCTACCTCCCGGGCCATCTTGTACATTGGGCACAACAGGCAGTTTCCCGGGGGCCCCATACGTATAGGGGCCCCAAGTGGTGTATGTATGTCCCAGGTAGAAACATACCCTGGATCCCTTGGTTGACTTTGCTTATTTAACCGTTTGTGTGTTTTTAGGATGTGCAAACAGTTAAAACCATGGTGGAGAAGGGAGCCAAAGGCTCCCTGCCCTGCCAAATAGCCTTGTAGGCTGCAGGCTGCTGGTGTCCAGACATAAGTTGCGTTATAATATGGGTGTGCTTGGGGGTGGCTACCGGCATGACCTGCAGTGCTCTGCCCAGGGGCCCATGATGCTGTTAAGATGGCTCTGGCTACTTCTGCACCCCCTATAGCTACGCCCCTGGGCAGGAGTGTCAAACTACATTTCACCAAAGGCCACATTCGAACAGGGATTTCTTTTTTTTTTTTTCTTTTTCAAAAATAAACTTTATTGAAAACATGTAATCATACAGTTATACGGTATAAGGCAAAAGTGAGTACGATAAAGCGTCAGGAACAGGGCTTTCTTACACATTAGGCACACTAGGCATTTGCTTGGTGGGGGTGTCAGTCGGAGGTATGTCCTGGGAATCCAGAGCACATACCCTGGATGCCT
The DNA here is from genome assembly GCA_025379985.1 of Phyllomedusa bahiana. Classification (NCBI taxonomy): domain Eukaryota; kingdom Metazoa; phylum Chordata; class Amphibia; order Anura; family Hylidae; genus Phyllomedusa; species Phyllomedusa bahiana. The sequence continues at coordinate 5,509 of JAODAL010018282.1, forward strand.
GGGTTGCTCCTCTTACGTAAAGGGGTCTTCTGAGACTAGAAAAAGTTCCTTAGTCCAACGGGATATTGTAAAAAAAAAAAAAAAAAGACAGGGTCATATTTTTTTTCTTCTAAACAGTCTTGTTCCACCGCTGCGGCCGTCCCAGTGCTCCCAGTAGATGACTTCCCTGTTGATTCTTCTGTCAGAACAGATTAAACTTCTCCTGGTGTACAGGATACGGAAATTGGAAAGCTCTATTTTATCGCTGCATGCCTATCCCCCTCCATAAATACACACACGTACAATAGAATAATTCTTAGGCATAGATTGTCAGCTCCTATGGCAGGAGAAGAGGCGAAACTTGGAGCTCCGGGGCCCTAGTGCAAAAAGTGAAATATAAGCCCCCCCCCCCAGCTACCATGTGCCGTTTACAATGCTGATATCTGCTTATGTGGCAGGACAGCTTTTGGGCCCTCTTAGGTTGCAGGGTGGCTACCTCCAGGGCCATCTTTTCCCTTGGGCACATCAGGCAGTTGCCCGGGGGCCCCCCAGTATAGGGCCCCTAGTGGTTTATGTATGTCCCAGATAGAAACATACCCTAGATCCCTTGGTTGACTTTGCTTATTTAACCGTTTGTATGTTTTTAGGATGTGCAAACAGTTAAAACCATGGTGGAGAAGGCTCCCTGCCCTGCCAAATAGCCTTGTAGGCTGCAGGCTGCTGGTGTCCAGACATAAGTTGCGTTAGAATATGGGTGTGCTTGGGGTGGCTACCCGGGATGACCTGCAGTGCTCTGCCCAGGGGCCCATGATGCTGTTTTTTGATGGCTCTGGTACCTCTGCACCCCTATAGCTACCCCCTGGGCACGTGCCAACTCCATTTCACCAAGGGCCCCATTCGAACGGGTTTTTTTTTTTTTAAAACATTAAAAACGAACTACATTTCTTGGTCGTGGGGTGTCCCAGGCCCTAGGTTCTGTTCCTTGGGAATCCAGAGCACATACCCTGGATGCCTGGGTTGCTCCTCTTACTTAAAGGGGTCTTCTGAGACTAGAAAAAGTTCCTTAGTCCAACAGGATATTTTTTTTTTCTAAACAGTCTTGTTCCACTGTCCCAGTGCTCCCAGTAGATGACTTCCCTGTTGATTCTTCTGTCAGAACAGAGGACACTTCTCTTAGTGTACATAATATGAAATTGGGAATAAACGTTTTTATTGGTACATGCCTTTCTCCCTCACCGTAAATAAACTCACATACAGTAAGATAATTCTTCTTCTTAGATTGTCAGCTCCTATGGCAAGAGTGTTAAACTCCATTTCACAGAGAGACACATTCGCACGGGGCTTTCTTATCCAATGGGCACACTTGGCATTTGCTCTGGGGGCGTCAGAGGTATGTCATGGGAATCCAGAGCAGATATCCTGGTTCTCTTACTTAAAGGGGTCTTCTGAGACTACAAAAAGTTCCTTATTACATCCGGTAATTGTAAAAAATAATATATAAGCCAAAAAAAAATGCCCTGTTAAACAGTCTTGCTCCACCGCTGCGGCTTCCCCAGTGCTCTGGATAGATAACTTCCCCGTTGAGTGCTGTGTCAGAACAGATGAAACTTCTCCTGGTGAACATAGTATGGAATTTGGAAAGCGCTATTTTATAGCTGCATGCCTATCCCCCCTCCCCCCATAAATGAACACATGTGCTGTAAAATAATTCTGAGATTGCTAGCTCCTACGGCAGGAGTGTCCAATTCCTTTTCACCAATTGACCATTTTAGCCATTGGACACACTACGCAATTGCAAAAGGGGTCCTGAAAAATCAGAGGTATGTCCTGAGTGTGTGCCCTGTATTCCTGGGCTGGTCTTCTTACTTAAAGGGGTCTTCTGAGACTACAAAAAGTTCCTTAGTCCAACGGAGTATTATATAAAAAAAAAATCAAAAGATAAACCAAAAAAAATGTACCTTTAAAACACTCTTGTTTTACCGCTGCAACCGTCTCAGTGCTCCGGGAAGATGACTTCAAAGTTCCTTCTTCATATAGACCTGGAACCAGTGTCGGACTGGGGTGTCTAGGGCCCACAGGTGGAGTTGATTCTAGGCTCCCACCAGCTGAGCTGTTTCTGGGCCCACCAGTGGAGTTTATTTTAGGGGCCCACCCTACAGCTACTGTAAATGACTGTACATGTCTCCTATGCTCCGCCTCTGGCTATTCGCCTCTCTTTCTAGGCTTTTTTGCCTCTTCTGAGGATATATATGCAGCTCCAGGTCTACCATGCTCAGGGGCCCACCGGGAGTTTCCCCTATTCCCCTGTGGGCCAGTCCGGGCCTAGGGGGCAGAGGTCACGTGTGGTATATCCAGCACTTGATCTCTGCAGGGTCACAAGAAGAATGAATGGAGAAGTCATTTACTGGGATTACCGGGGAGGTCGCAGCGGTGGAACGAGGGCATTTACAAGGTAAGCTTTTTTTCTTCTATTTTTTGCCATAAGTCGACGAACTAACCAACTTCTGTAGACTTGAAGCGCCCCCTTTAAACTATTTACACGTCTTCAGATTTCCATCGCCGACCTAACTGGCCAATTAGCCCGGCTGCTTTTGGCTGTGAGAAATTAGTTTTATTTTTTTCCTACTCCAGTTGAAGGGGCCACTGTTAGGAAATGGGGCTCTTCATACCCACATACCCAATATGAGACCCTAACTCCTCTACAGTACTCGGGGCCTTGTCTATCAGTAGACCTACCTATTAGTGACTTATCTGCCTATTTGGAGGACCTTCCTCCGATAGGAAGGCATGGCCTGTTGTAATGCCTTGTGCTTTGGTAGAGTCCAGTACACTGTGTTGCCAATGGGCTCATAATGCTGTTAAGACAGATCTGCCTCAGCATTATGGCTGCCTTTTAAGGGCCGTGGTTTGCTACTGGTCAGTAAAACGCCCAAATTTTCTTTAAAGGGAATGTGTCATCAAAAACTGACTTTTGTTTTAACTCAAATTTTTATGTTAAACACATTTTTTAGGAATTTTTGGTTATGTTTTTTTTAATTTTCCAGATCACTTTCAGGTTTTTTTTTTTTAATAATTCTTAAGTCCTGCAGTTTTCACTTTGGCCACTAGGCCTAATAATAGTCTGACACTTCCTGTTCTGTTTAGAGAGCTTTTCAGTGTCTGCTCATTATCAGCACAAAGAGGGTCAAGCTGAAAGGAGACACCATTGTGTACAGATAACACAGGATCCACCAGTCACAAGAGGAGATGTCACAGCTCTCCCCTCTCCCCTCCCTTCACAGTGACAACTCCTATATAAGTCTATGGGACAGAAACTGTCTTAAGAATCCTATGGGCATGAAGCTGCTGTAAAGTATCTCTCTGACTGCTGTTAAAGCAGTGCAAGCAAGAATGTCTTCCCCCACAATCCTATATAGACGGCCGGATAGAGAAATCTACAATCAGGAAATAAAAACGGCTGAGAGGAAAAGAATATGGATCAGGGGCTTGATTTAATAAGTAAAAAAAAAATTGGCGACAGATTCCCTTTAAAGGGGTATTTTCGCCAAACTGCTTCAAAGATGTGCAACAAACTAAAATTGCACCAATCAGTACAGATTCTGTTCTGCAATAAATATGCACTGATTGAAGATGATATTTACATGCAGGATTCTGTGGGCTGTAGGGGAAACCAAACGGACCCAAACAAATCTTGTTACCCCAATTGGCTAATCCTGAGGAGCCAGGTAGACAACGCACCTAAACATTTTCTGATGGTAACTTTTGAGTTGTTTACTACTAATGTAAAAGAAAGTTCCTGTTGTTCATTGCCTTAAAAAAACAAAATTGTACTATCTACTTAAAGGGTTTTTTCCATCTGTTTACCAAAGCGTGATCTTAATAGCTAGCATCAGCCTCGAACTTACTGTTCAGGCTGTGGGCGGTTCTACAGCTTCAACCTCCCACTTCCTGTTCAGGCTGTGGGCGGTTCTACAGCTTCAACCTCCCAATTCCTGGTCGGGCTGCGGGCGCTTGCACAGCGTCGGGCTGCGGGCGCTTCCACAGCTTCGGGCTCCCACTCCCTGGTCGGGCGGCGGGCCCTTCCACAGCTTCGGGCTGCGGGCGCTTACACAGTTGGGCTCCCCTTTGGCGGGAGGCGGGCCTTCCCACATTTTCGGGCCCCCATTTCTTGGGGGAGGGGGGCCCGCTTCCACGTTCGGGCTGCGGGCGTTCCCAGCTTGGGGCCCCCCCACTTCCGGGTCGGGGGGGCGGGTGCTTCCCACCTTCGGATGGGGCGCTTTCACAGTTTCGGGCCCCCACTTCCCGGTGGGGGGCGGGCGCTTCCACAGCTTCGGGCTGCGGGCGCCTTGACTGGTTCGGGTCCCTTCTTCAGGGTCTGGCGGCGGGCGCTTTCACAGGTTCGGGCTCCCACTTCCTGGTCGGGCGGCGGGCGCTTCCACAGCTTCGGGCCCCCACTTTGGGGGGGGGCGGGCGCTTCCACAGCTTGGGGGCGCGGGCGTTTCACACTTCGGGCCCCCATTCCCCTGGTCGGGCTGCGGGCGCTTCCACAGCTTCGGGCCCCCACTTCCTGGTCGGGCGGGGGGCGCTTCCACAGCTTCGGGCTGCGGGCGCTTCCCACAGTGGGGCCCCCCACTTCCTGGTCGGCCGGGGCTTCCCCCTTGGGCCCCCCCCTTTTCCGGGGTCGGGCTGGCGGGCGCTTCCCACAGCTTTGGGGCTGGGGGCGCTTGCACAGTTTTGGGGTCCCACTCCCTGTCGGGCGGGGGGCCCCTTTCCCACAGCTTCGGCTGGGGCGCTTTCACAGCCCGGGCCCCCACTTCCTGGTGGGGGGCAGGCCTCCACAGCTTCGGGCGCGGGGCTTTCACAGCTTGGGCCCCCCCCCCCCCCTTTGGGGGGCGGCAGGCGCTTCCACAGCTTCGGGCTGCGGGCGCTTTCACAGCTTCGGGCCCCCATTTTGGGTGGGGCGGCGGGCGTTTCCCACAGCTTCGGCTGGGGCGCTTTCACAGTTTCGGGCCCCCACTTCCTGGTCAGGCGGCGGGCGCTTTCACTTTGGGGCCCCCCATTTCCCCTGGTGGGCGGCGGGCGCTTCCACAGCTTCGGGCTGCGGGCGCTTTCTCAGTTTCGGGCTCCCACTTCCTGGTCGGGCGGCGGGCGCTTCCCACTTCGGGCCCCCACTTCCGGGCCCGCGGCGGCGCTTCCACAGTTTCGGCCCCACTTTGGTCGGGGGGCAGCGTTTCCCACAGCTTCGGGCTCCCACTCCCTGGTCGGGCGGCGGGCGCTTTCAAATTTTGGGGCCCCCCCTTTCTGGTCGGGTGGGGGGGCGTTTCCCACATTTGGGGGCCCCCACTTCCTGGTCGGGCGGCGGGCGCTTCCACAGCTTCGGGCCCCCACTTCCTGGTCGGGCGGCGGGCGCTTTCACAGTTTTGGGCCCCCCATTTCCCGGGTCGGGGGGGGCCTTTCCCCACTTCGGGCCCCACTCCGGGTCGGGCGTGGGGTTCTCGGCAATGAGGACTTTCAGCTCTGCTGTTTCTAACGTAGTAGAAAGGGAACAAGGATATCTATCCTCCTCTTTAAAAATAAAAATAGAAAAAAGGCAGCACTCAAAACTTGAAAATTACCAGTGGGTGCCAGCGATGTTCGACTCCTGTCACGAGTCCCCACAATATATGAAGAAAAATCGCAGCACTCAAAAGTAAAAAAAGTGAAAAAACTACTTTATTTCAGCATGTCCACAGAGCAACGTTTCAACTAGAAGCCGTGTAGCCGAAATTTTGTTAGACATCTGAAAAAAAGTGATTTTTCACTTTTTTCACTTTGAATTGGAGTGCTGCGATTTTTCTTCACATATCCTCCTCTTTATATACAATAGATATAGATAGAATAGATATACAATAGATATATTTATAGAATAGATATACAATATATATATTTATAGAATAGATATACAATATATATATTTGTACAGTAGATACACAAATATATATATTTAAAATAATATATATATATATATTACACACCGTTACAATCCAAAAATCGGATGCACTTTTGGCATTGCGCTGTGCATAAACTATAGGTTATACGTGCAGAACATTGCAGGATATGGGGGCTGGACTACCTGGGAACACACTTGGACTGTGCCCCAAGCTTTATGGTACTGCTGCAAACCGGCTGGTGGTACCCCATTTTAGGGGGTATACATGACCATGCCCGTATTGTTGGCCACCAGAAATGTGTTGGTGGGCTACATGTTGTGAAGGCCTTCTATAGGTCCTTTCTCCTACACTGTAAAATGTTATGCCAGGGGTGTCAAACGCGGCCCCCCAGCTGTTGGGAAATACAATTCCATCATGCCCCCTGTTTTAGATTAAAAAATCATGATGGGGGTTTAGTTTTCCCAAAACGGAGGGGCCCCAGTTTTTACCCTGTGGTCTATGCTCTCACCACTCATGTGAACATGCCTGACGAAGGGTTATAGTGACCCGAAACATTGTGTAAACACCACTGTAGTAACTTATCAATGTGACGTCCATGAATTTATCAGCAGTAATTTTTGTGATCCTGGATGTTAAATCTTTATCAAACTTCCTTTCTTTGGATGTGCTGCTCATCTGTTGTACACTGTGATTATTACCATACAAAGGGACTGCAAGCATTTCTCATTGTCCAGCGCTGAGGCAATTGCTTTTCTGGCAATTGTCCTGCACCTTTCTCAGCAGACTCCACCAGAAGATGAAACCTCATGGCAACGGCCGAACCTTTTAGGGTTTTATTAATTACAATTCATTATGTTAAAGGGAACCTGTCACATAGGTTGTGCCTCCCTTGCTGAGGGCAGCACAAGCCAGTGTCGACCTTGTTTCTATCTGTGTCCTTATTCTGTAAGATGCTGAGTTTTTTTAAGCATTTACCCCCCAAATCTTATATGGTAGGTTTCTCCACCACAAAGGCAGCACCGCCCCCCTTCAGTTATTCACCGTTTCTACCTATTCAAAAGTAATGGTTTCAGTTGAAGTGGGCGGGGAGTCTAAGGGGGCGGGGTTGAAAAAAAAAATGGGGCACTCTGAAGGACTCTCGAAAGACTCTAAGGGTGAAAACCCATTTGACATTAAATACCAAAAACTCCAGCACCTTTTGGGGCCCTCACCGGGGGCTTTTCTTTTGACAGGTTCCCTTTAAGCTCTTATGATTTATTGCACATGTGTACTTGGATATTTCAACAGTTTGGTTACTTAGAACGTCTTCATTAATTAAAATCCATTATGCAGGCGCATGGCTTTTTGACAATGTAACATGTCAGCGATGTTCTATTAATAATTTGATATCTATAGCATATGTTAGGTGACTTGTATAACAGCACCTGCGCCCATGAATGCCCATTTGTTGATGACATAAACATTTCTAGTTACTTATATTCTTCTGTTTCTATAGGTACAAATATAACGCAATGTTGCATAGTCAAAAAGCTTTGTGTGTGCATGTATCTGTCCATAGAAACAAAGCTTTATATATGGATATATACACACCTACGCACACAAATAAATATATATATATGTGTGTGTTTGTGTATATCTATCCAAAAAGCTTCCTTCGTATGGACATAGATACATGCACACACAAAGCTTTTTGGCAATGCAACATTGTGTTATATTTGTACACATAGATGCATACAATACATGTAACAAGAAATCAATGTTAAGGTCATCAACAAATGGGCATTCATAGGCGTTGTAATAAAGTGACCCAGCATTGTCAAAAAGCATTTTGTAATTGTTGTGTGTTTTTGTATTCCTTCTAAAGGAACGGAGTTGCCTCCACTTACTTCCTCACTAATATAAAAAATTGGGAAGAGTCTTCGGTAATACAACTTATTTTATTTATTCAGTTACATACAGGTTTTTAGTTACTTTATACAATCAAATCTATCTAATTAAGAAAGGGAAATAGTAAGATCAATACATTCCCGGGAATTGTACATCATTTTCCCAGATGGGTGACCTCGACGGGAGAGGACTTTTGATCAAAATTTAAAAGTGGTCCCTTGAGCTTTGGGAAATCCCTAACCCCGTCTCGGAAAACCCCCTTTTTTTTATACCCTTTCAATTGGGGATGTAATCCTGCCATGCGCAGTAGTCAACAACATAACGCAGCTTGTGGCACACGCGTCCCGCGAAAGCGCTGTGTCTTGTTTTTCCCATTCGCTTGTGGCACAGGCGTGCCACGCGGGCGCTGGCACTTGTTTTTCCTACTTCCCCTCCGGTTAAACACAAGTCAAACAAAGGACACTCATGGCTCCCCTTTTTTTCTTCAGATCTCTATATGGCGGTTTATGCATGAAATTACATCACACAATCACTCTGACATTCTTGTCACATTTGTATCACTGTGTGTGTGTGTGTGTATATCTATATTATGTATATTTATTTTATATATAATATATATATCATACATACTATTATATATATATATATATTAATTATATATAAGACACATTTTTATATATATAAAAAGGGGAACATTATATTTAATATTAAGACACATATAATAATATATTATATAATTATAGACACTATATATAATTAATATGAATTTTAATATATATATATATATTTTTATATATAATAGACACAAAAAATTATATTATAATATTAAAGAAAATAATATATTTTAGACACATAATAATATATAAATAGAAAAACTATTATATTTATATATATAACACATATATATATATATATATATAGACACATAAAAATATTTTTTTTTTAAATTATTATTATTATTATTATTATTTATTATTATTATTTATTTATTTATTTTTTTTTAAAGCGCCATTGATTCCAGGGCGCTGTACATTCGAGGGGGTTACATACTTACTAATCAAACGAGTACAGTGAAAAGGGGATAATGACAATTGGCACACAAGGGAGAGGGGGACCCTCCCCGAGGGCTTCAATCACAAGAGGGGAAAGAGACAGGGGCGGGGGGCAGACAGTCTGTGGGGGAAAGTAGTGAAAATTTTAGTAAAGGGTTTAGGCAACCTGAAGAAATATTGATATAGACACACCATATATTACACACTATATATACTGTATACACCCCCGCCATTTTATTAGGTACCCCTGTCCAACTCTCGTTAACATTTAAATTTCAATCACCCAAATCACATGGGGGCAACTCAGTGCTTTTTGGCATGTAGACATGGGCAAGACATCCCGCAGTTCAAAACCCAGCATCAGTATGGGGAAAAAAAAGGTGATTTTGTGCCTTTGAACGGGCATGGTTTTTGGTGCCAAAAGGGGTTCTGATAATTTTTTTAGAAACTGCTGATCTCCTGGGGTTTTCAGCACAACCATCTCTAGGGTTTTCAAGAAAAGGCCGAAAAAGAAAAAAATCCAGTGAGCAGCAGTCCCCGTGGGCGGGAAAGCCTTTTTGATGCCAAGGTCAAAGGAGAAAGGGGCAGACGGGTTCGGGGAAAAGAAAACCCAACAGGACCCCCAAAAGCCCCCCTTACAACCAAGGTGGGCAGAAGAGAAACTCTGAACGCACAGAAAAGGGCCAAATTTTGAGGCAGATGGGCTAAAAGGCACAGAAACCACACCGGGTGCCCACCCCTTTTCCCGGCTAAGAACAAAAACTGGGGCCCTTCCAATTTTGCCCAAGCTCATCAAAAGGGGGCCCAGTAAAAAGGGTTTGGGAAAAAACGTTCCCCGGGCTGAGGAGTCTTTTTTTCCCTTTTGGGGACTTTGGGGGATGGGGGGTCAAAATTTTTTGGGGCGTCACCAACTTTAAAAGCATGGATCCACCCCTCCCTTGAATAAAAACGTCAGGCTGGGGGTGGTGGTGTCAGGGTGTGGGGAATTTTTCTTGGCACTTTTTGGCCCCTTGGTCCCCAATTGACATCGTTGCAACCCCTTTGGGGAATTTGCCACAAAATTGGGGAAATTTTCGGGAAGGGAAAAAAGGGGTTTCCCAACTGTTACTAGCGGGTGTACCTAATAAAGGGGGGCCGGGTAAATTGTATAATCCCAACCAAATATTATACAAAAACCCCACACACACAAAAAAATATATACATACACACACACATCCCTATACATACACCACACATACTTAACATACACACACCCCAACAAACACACACAAACATATTTTTAATATAATAAATAAAATATAATAAAATATATATATACATACACAAAAATTTTAATATATTTATTTATATATACATATTTTACACACTTTTGTATGTAAAATACATATATATTTATATGAAAATTTTATCCCTAAAATATATATATACACACACAAAATATAAGCACACACCATATATATATATACATATATACATACCCCTAATACATAATACAAAAACATATTTTAACAATATACACACATAAAAATATATATATTACATACACACTACATACAAACACATATATATATATAAATATATATATATAAATATAAAATTTTATTTTTAATAAAATAAAAAAGGGAAGAAAAAAAAAAAACCCCCAATTTAAAAAAAAAATGCGGGGTGCAAGCAAAAAAACAAATCCGGCCAAAAGACTAAAAAATTTCCCAGTATCCAAGGAAAAATTGGGCAGCATTTTCACATGGAATAGTAAAAAAAATGTGGTGTTTATTTCCCATGTTCAAACTGGGTGGTTTTCGGGCCCCCTCACAGACTTAAAAAGGCTCTGTGAAGGGCCGAAACGCGGGTTTTTAACATGGGAAATAAACAACACTTTTTTTTTAAATATTACCATGAGTGCTGCAAATTTTTCCCCTTTGGGTAGATATAAATATATATATATTTTATATATAATAATAAAATATAAATAAACTATATTATATATATTTTATATAAATATATATACAGTATATGTAAATATCTTTCAACAGCTGTTTTGGGTCTTTGCATGCACCTTTTTATTCATATAAAAAACCAATCCACAAAAGGCAAAAGGCCCCCAACTGTCCCCCTCTCATCGGGTTTTTTGGGCTTTAAAAATTTTGACCAAGTCATAACTCTCCATTATAGCAAATCTTCAAAATGTCATTCCAGGAAAGCTGAAAAATGTTCAAAACCCAAAGGGAAAAACGTCTGTTGATTTTTAACCCTCAAATTTTAGACAATTACAAAATAAAACGACCTGAAAAACATGCTTTGGGAACTTCATAAAAACCCAATGGTTTGAGTGATTTTACTACATGTTACTGGGGGGCCGCTCCCAAATACCGGCTATTAGATGGATCAGGAATGGCACAAGCTCCAACCATCTTCATACGGGTTTTCCCCTTTTTGGGAAAAATAAAAGTATCAGGCTCATCAACCAAAGCCCCTTTTTGATCAGCAAGCACCTTTCCAATAAGTGGGATCTTCAAAAAAAACAGGGTTTTTCCTTTTCAAGCCCTCATTTACCCCTATTTTTTCCCGGCCCTGAAAAGAGTTACTGTTTTAACCCCTTCCCCCCCCAGGCCCTGAAGGAAAAAAGTTAATGACCAGAACTTTTTTTAGGGTTTTTTCCTCCTTGGGGTTTAAAAATTGAACTTTTTTTTATTTTTTTTAATGCGCAGTTGGTGGGGGTCTCCTTTATTCGAGAAATTGTCTTTTAAGGGGGAAAGTTTTCAAGTTCACTTTTAATAATTGCAGATTTTTTTTTTTTTTTTTAAACATTTTTTTTTTTTAACCCCCTTTTCAATTTCCCACTAAAACTTGTTAGATTAATTCTACATTTTTATTACGGTCGGTGGATACCTAATATGTGTGGTTTTTTTTGTGTCTGTAATTTATATACAATTATTTTTATTAAATTTTTTTATTTTTTTTTAATTCCTTTTTTAATTTGTTTTTTTTTTTTAACATTTTTTATATCCCCTGAAGGGAGAACTGTTTTACAAATATATATATATATATTTTTTAACACTTAGTAATGTATTAGCATATTCATATAGGAATACATTAAATTTGTGTCGTCTGACACAGGATGCGGGACAGCACACAGTCTGCCCGACACGGCTTGTTACACGACAGCCGGGGGCTATCTGTCCCCAGGCTACGTGCACCTTCCCCCCGGTCCTGTCCGGGCCCCGGGGGTGTTCCGATCACCCGACAGGCAGGGAAACCCCTTTTTAATTGCGCGCGGTAACCCACTGCCGCAAACAAAGGGTTAAAAGAAAAACCGGATTGCGGGGTTTCCTCCGCTCGGGGGGAGATGCCTGGATCGGGGCTGTGAAGTAAAACCCGCCCCAGCGCATTTGGTTTCCGGGCGCCGCAATCCCCCGAAGTCTACAGCGACGTCAAAAGATTTCGCTGTAGACGAACGACCCGCACCGGCCGACGTCAAAAGTCAGTGGGCGGTCGTTAAGGGGTTAAAAGCAGCAACATATTTTTCCCCATGTAGTTTTCATTCACAAGAAGCACTTTATTAATCAGTTATTTAGTAAAACTAATTCTTAGCTACATCCAGGTGGGTTGGGTCCAGTGTGGGTTTTCCACAATAGAGCTACAGACTAATATTTGCTTCCAAAAAAATCTGCACCAATAATTCGAGATTTTGTTGTTGATTTTACTTGGCAATAAACATGAATTGATTGAGTCTGTGGGTCTGCTACAGAAAACTCAAACTGAAAAACCCACTGACCTTTCCCAAGGTTGGACCAGTCCCCAGCAGCCAGGTAGACTACCTGCCCGTTTTTGTTATGCTGACTTTTGACTTGGATTACTATTGATGTAGAAGAAAGTTTGTTATCCACTGACATTTAAAAAAAATTGTATTGGTTACTTAAAGGAGTTTTTCCATCTGGTTTTTTTTAAAGCCGCTTTCACACCGCTTCGGCTCCCATTTTTCCCGTCAGGCTTTGGGGGGTTTTTCAGCTTAGGCTCCACTTCCGTTTTGCTGTGGGCGGTTCTAAAAGCTTCAGCTCCCACTTCCGTCAGGGGTGGGCGGTTTTACAGCTTCAGGCTCCCACTTTTCCCGTTTTAAGCTGGGGCGGGTTTTACAGCTTCAGGCTCCCACTTTCCCGTTTAGGCTTGGGCGGGTTTTACAGCTTCAGGCTCCATTCCCGTTCAAGCGTGGGGGGTTCTACAGCTTCAGGGTCCCCTTTCCTTTTAGGGTGGGGGCGGTTCTACGCTTCAGGCTCCACCTCCTTTTACTGGGGGCGGTTCTACACTTTTAGCTCCCACTTACTGTTTAAACTGTGGGCGATTTTTAACTTCACTCCACCCTTCCTGTTCAGGCTGGGGGGTTTTTACACTTCAGGCTCCACCTTCCGGCAGGCTGGGGGGTTTTTTACAGCTTCAGGGCCCCCCTTCCCGTTCAGGCTGGGCGTTCACAGCCCCGGGTCCCACCCTCTCCCGTTCAGGGTGGGGGGTTTCTACAGCTTCAGGCTCCCACTTCCGTTCAGCTGGGGCGGGTCACAGCTTAGGCTCCCACTTCTGTTCAGGCTGGGGCGTTCTACACTTCAGCTCCACCCTTCCGTTCAGGGGGGGCGTTTACAGCTTTAGGCTCCCACTTCCTGTTCGGGGTTTGGGGGTTTTACAGCTTTTGGCTCCACCCTTCCCTTTTAAGCCCGGGACGGGTTTTACAGCCAGGCTCCCCTTCCTTTCGGGTGGGGGCGGTTCTACAGCTTCAGGCCCCCTTCCTGTTCAGGGTGGGGGGGGTTCTACAGCTTCAGGGTCCCCTTCGCGGCCCTTCCTGCTTTCCCCCCCTTCCTGTTTCAAGCGTGGGCGTTTTTACAGCTCAGGCTCCCCTTCCGTTCAGCTGGGGGCGGTTCACAGCTTCAGGCCCCCCTTCCCGTAGCGGGGGCGGTTACAGCTTCAGGCTCCCATTTTCCGTTCAGGCTGTGGGCAGTTCTACAGCTTTGGGCTCCAACTTTTTGTTTAGGCTGTGGGCAGTTCTATAGCAGTGACTGACATTTTATCAGCTATGTATAGACACCCAGTTTTTTTGACAATGAAACTTTGTTATATTTGTAAATATATATTTGTAACGGTCCTATTGACATCTGGAGGGGAGCACAGGTAGGAAATTTTGGACAATGCTGAGGTCAGACCAGCGTGTGCATTAGGAGAAGTTCCTTATGTTTTCAAGGCCGTCCACAGCCTCTTCAGGGTCCCCTTTCTGTCAGATTGGGCCTTGCAGAGTAAATGGAATTAGAGCCAACTAGATATTTATCCGCAGACAGCTGTTTCGGGGTGTTTGCCCCTCATCAGCGCAGAGTAGAACATTGGTTGGCTAAGTGAGATGCTCTAGATATAGATTGGAAAGGGGTCACTCCTTTTTAAAAGGGGAAAACCCATGAAGTGTGTGGAGACTTGTAAACCATTAGTTGTTCCACTGAAGTTTAAATATATTGTAAAGGACTCGTGGGAAATGAGCGAGGACTCTTTTAGTACCACCTATCGGATGTAGCCTACCAGTATTCTACCTTTCACTGTTGAAGACCACATGTCTCAAAGAGGACATGTTAGATTTAAACCCACACATTACAAGGGTTCTTTAGAAATATTAAACTTCTTGGGGGCGATATGGTTTACAAGTCTTTACACACTAAAAATGATACCTTCCCCAATTGAAACGTTTCCCCTTATTAGATTACATTGTAGCAGGTTTGTTTTATAAACCAGTATATTATAGAAACGTTCATACATAACAATTCCATATATCTTAAAAATTTTTTGTTTTCTTTAAACCCTTTCTTCTTCAAAACTTATTCAGGGAATGTGAGGTCCAAAAATTTTGGGAACAAAAAGCCTTGTTGGGCTAAGCCTTAAACTATTAGGGTGCTTTCACACGGTGCGTTTTTTTGATGCATTTTTTTTTGCAGGGAAGGGACAACAATTTAAAGTATACATTGTTTCACAAAAAAAAAAACGCTCAAAAAACCCCACGGTGAAAGCCCCTTAACATACCTCAATCTGGGAAACAGGGAAAGAAAGCAGAGATAAAATATGAACACCATAAAAAGACTATAGTAGACCAAATGGGGATTAGCAGGGACAAGGGCTATTTACTAGGACCCTGACGGGGGGGGGGGGGACGTAAAATGGTGAAACATTCCTTTTGTGCTATACAGCAGAGGGGAGCAGAGCACTGCAACCAACCATTTGGCTAAACATGCCAGGTCACAGGTGGAGAGGTCAAGATCTTTGTCAGACTAGCCCCAATTAAGATCCAGGGGCCACACAAGTGATATAAGGGCTGGTTACAGATCTTTTGAAAAGGTTCAGTGGATTAAATAGAAATGCAATGCAAAGTGGGTAAGTCCAAGCGGGTAGGACATGCAAACACGTTTGTACATTTTGAGAACCCAAAATAGGACATAAACTATATTTCTGCTCTTAAAGGGGTTGTCTCACTACATTGATTCGTCTTACCCAAGTCCTGTTTTCTTGGTTTCACTTTGAATTCAGGGGCGTGTTTGCTGGCTTCTACTAGGCTGCAGAAGAAGCCAGGTCTGTAGCTATAGGAACCAGTGGGTGGCAGCCTATCAGGGTAGACCAAAAGGTCTGTAGCTATAGCAACCAGTGCTGGAGCCTATCATAGAGATTGAACAGATCTGTAGCTATAGCAACCAATCGGCAGCCTATCAAGAGATAAAACAGTCTTAGCTATGGGCAACCAGTGCTGGCAGCCTATCAGTAGAGATCAAACAGGTCTGTAGCTATAGAACCTGGGGATTTAGGCAGCCCATACAAAGGGATAGTAAAATAGGTAGGACACTGTTAATGGACATATATTGAAAAGTTACTTGTTTTTGGAAAATCTTTAACATAAAAAGCGGCCTCCTGCATAAAATCCATTTTCAAGGGATTGTCCAGCAAATATAAATGATTTTTCTTTGGTTCCAGGGTGTTTTTTAAAAAAAATGTAAAAATAAATTATACTTAAGTTTTGTTTGGGCCGGAAGTTTAGAAGCGCGCCCCCCCGAAAAGGAAGTGGGCACCTGAAGCTGTAGAACCCCAAAACCCAGCCTGAACAGGATTGGGGCCTGAAGCTGTAGAACCCTCCAACCTTAACAGGAAGTGGGGCCTGAACTGTAGAACCGCCCACAGCCGAACAGGAAGTGGGACCCGAAGCTGTAAGAACGCCCACAGCCTTAACAGAAGTGGGGCCTGAAGCTGTAGAACGCCGCCACAGCCTGAACAGGAAGTGGGCGCCTGAAGCTGTAGAAGCGCCCGCAGCCTGAACAGGAAGTTGGAGGCTGAAGCTGTAGAAGCGCCCACAGCCTGAACAGGAAGTGGGCGCCTGAAGCTGGCCGTGCAAAGCAGGCTCTGTGACACAGTCAGATGATTAGAATGTTTTACCTTTTCCTTCTTGTTTAGAGCTAATAAATGGGATGGAAATACCTCTTTAAAATACACTGATTCCTGAGTGTCCGTCGGCATTTAAAGCATGGACATCAGGAGTGGGATAAGTTCTCTTGGAGCCCAAGGCAATATTAAAAGGTACTTGACCCCTTTTTTTCCAACCCATTCCTTCTATAGCACGTTTCAAACTCCATACCCATGGATTCAATCCAGCCCGCCATTTGTGTGGCACACAGGAATTTCGGCATAGAGATGAGGGATGGTTAAGGTCCAAAACAAATGGACTGGCTCTCCACTTTCCCCAATGAATGCAGGTAGTAATTGGCAGAGGAGGTTTTGCCAGCACAAAGAGCAGGTACTATTTCGGATTCAGACCTCTAGCGTGCACCTCCATTGTAACTCACAGGTGGTGGCACAGCTTTGATAATCCTACCCAGAAATCCTAGCCACCCTCAAGGCCCTATAAATGGTCCTTAGAGGGACCATAATGTCGATGTGGACCCCTGCTTTATAGAGAAGCGCATGTAGGCTACGTCTACACAGCACGCGATTAGTCAGATTTTTAAGCAGATTCAGTATTTAGAATCTTTAAAAATTGGACTGTAATCCTTTACCCATAGACTGCACTAGGAAATCTGTGCTATAATCTACACAGCACGGATTTTCTACCGTCGTCTTTCTAAATTAGGGAAGTGTAATCAATGTAAGATGCTCATAAATTGCAAGCAGACCTGGACACACTGGGTGTTTGGCATCCCTTGCAAATGGGGTGCAATGTGGGATTTTTTGTAAGGTTCTGCACCCGGGGTAGAAAAAAATCTCAGGCACATGTCCTAGGTGAGAAAAATTTGGAGAATCGCTTGTTTGAGAAAGATCTGGGCGTTCTTGTAGATCATAGATTACAGAACAGCACAATGTCAATCAGCTCCCCTCTAAGGCAAGAAGATATTGGCGTGTATTAAAAGAGGCTGGACACGCGACAAGGTTTTGTAAACCCTAACCGCTGTAAAAGCATTGGTGCGCCACACTTAGAATATCGTTAAATTTCTGGGCCCAGTTTATAGAAAGGGGATAAATGGAGCTAGAGAGAGTACAAAGACGAGCAACCAAACTTATAAGGGGAATGGAGCATCTTAAAGTTTTTGAGGAGGGGTTTTAGTAAATTGCTTATTTAGTCTTAGAAAAAGGGCTTCGGGGGACATGATTAATTTATATAAATATATAAATGGTCCCTACAAAAAGTATGGAGAAAATTATTTCATGTAAAGCCCCCTCAAAAGACAAAGGGACACTTCCTTTGACTAGAGAAAAAAGGATTCAATCTCCAGAGGAAAGGGTGTGGAAGTAAATTCTGTGGATAGCGCCTGAGGAGTGGTCACAGCAGGGACAATGGGGGTCAGAAGGGTTAGATACCCACCTGAAACTAAAGAATATTAATGCGTACGTAGCTATGTAAAATTCTGGATCCTGGCTGGTGGCGGCTCTGGGGTCAGAGATGGGGTCTCCACTGGAGCAGATTGGTTCTTGCCTTGTGGGTTTCAGGGCATTCACCAGTGGGGAGGCTGGGATTGAAATCCTTGCCTCCCTCCCTTAACCCACAATTTCCCCACCCTTGGTTGAACCTGATGGACACGTGTCTTTTTTCAACCGCACTATGTAAATCGCAGGTCCTCCGCCGTAAGATAGAACATGTTCTATTTTCTGGTGGATTCCCATATAGTCAATGTATTGGGCCGGCAGGAAATTTGAAAACAGACCTTGGTTTTTTAGCACAAACCTGCACCATACCGTGATGTTAAAATGCTGCCCGTGTTTGGATGGCATTTTAACGTTTGCTCTGTAGACCTAGGCTTACTCTACAGTGGTCTCAGTGTCACAGAGCTTATATTGAGAAGAAAATGTTAAATAAACCAACCAAAAAATAAATAAATTATAAAGTATTCTAAATAATTGAGCGGCAAAATAACCACTCGCTTCCTTAATTGAAGTTGCTGTTTGTTTTAAACTCCATATTACAACTCCCAGCAATGGTAATTGACAGAACTGCAGAAAGAACAAGTGAAACTTTTGATTTTTCACACATTTTAGCTCACACCTGACAAATGTCACTTCACGCAAGAGGAAAAACGGGTTTCCTAAAAATACTTGTGTGAAGCGAGGATTATACCATAACAATCATCCAGTAAACAAGAAAGTAGGTTCATAGCAAACGAAGAGTGTTTTACTGGAGATATATTGGTTACAGAAACTGTTAGGGAAAAATAGTTCCAAATCTAAATTCTGCACCTATGTCACAAAGCTTCTTGGTTTCAGTATCTAGATGTGTAGCTGGTATTTTATGTAGGCAACTCCTCTAACAACCATAATAGGAATGAACTAGCGCAGTAGACTGGACCTGAAAAAGAAATGCTTTTCAAGGTAGCGGAATAAGGATTATATCGAAGATAAAATAAGCAAAACAGCATAAAAAGGAGATTCAACTACAGTGCAACACTCATTCTTACTGCATAGATATTGTTAGATAAGTATTACATGTCTTGGTCCTACACTGAAAAAGATAGCCTCTCTTCTTGCCATGCAGTATTCTACTCTGCACTGATGAGGGGCAAACACCAGAAATAGCGGTCTGCGGATGGTTGGCTCTCATCCCACTTAAATTGCAAGGTTCAGTGAGTCGGATGTAACTTGAGTAACGCTACATCCAATAAGTGCTACTACAATAGTCCTAGCTCTTTTCCCATGAGCCCTTTAGAATATATTCAAATTTCAGTAAAGCAACTAATTGTTCCTCATTAGCGAGCGACACTGCATAGGTGTATGAAAATGTGTAAATGTTACCCTTTTTGAGAAGAAAATAATACACATTCTTACTACATAGACATGGTTAGATAAGTATTACATATCTCAGTCCTATACAGAAAAAAATAGCCTCTCACCTTGCCAACCAGTATTCTACTCTGCACTGATGAGGGGCAAACACCCGAAACAGCTGTCTGCAGAAGGTTGGCTCTTATCCCACTTAAAACGTTAAGTTAAGCAAGTCGGATGTAACTTGAGGAACGCTACATCCAATAGGTGGTACTCCTAGCTCATTTCCCATGAGCCCTTTAGAATATATTCGAATTTCAGTAGAGCAACTAGTTTTTCCTCATTAGGTAGGTGTATGAAAATGTACAAACGTTACCCTTTTTGAGAAGAAAGTAATACACATTCTTACCGCATAGACATTGTTAGGTCAAAGGTATAAAGAAAAAGGTAGAGCTTCTCACCTTGCCAACCAGTATTCTACTCTGCACTGATGAGGGGCAAACACCTGAAACAGCTGTCTCCAGATGGATATTTGGTTGGCTCTTATCCCATTTACATTTCAAGGTTCAGCAAGTCGGATGTAACTTGTGGAACCCTACATCCAATAGGTGGTACTAGTAGAGTCCAAGCTCATTTCCCATGAGCCCTTTAGAATATATTCAAATTTCAGTAGAGCAACTGATTGTTTATAAGCTTTCATAGGCTATGTTCACACGGCTTATTTTGGGACGTATCTCGTCCCGTATTTTGCGCCGTACTGCGCTAAATACGGGGCGAGATACGTCCCTGTCATTACGGTAATCCACAGTTCTCATAGAGAACTATGGATTACGTCTCCTCTCCCTGCTCACATAATATGGCGAGCAGGGAGAGAAGTGTCATGTCAATTATTCATGGTGTATATGCGCCGAGAATAACTAATGTCTATGGGGCCAGCGAGCTGCTGGCCCCCTTGCCCCGCCCCCACTGCAGAGTACACGGCGTAATTGCGGGCGAAATACGCCATGCATAAGCCGTGTAAACATGGCCATGTACCTACATGTTGCTTCCAGGGCTGGTACAAGGTATTCTGGTGCCCTAGGCAAATAAGGCATGTAGCGCCCCCACTCCTCCCATCGCAATGTAAAATTCAGCTCACTCCACAGATCTTTGCGACCCCTTCCTGTCTGGGATGAAGCGGAGCCATAGGCCACAGTTATCAAAGTCAAGATCCAAGGGCCAAATCTGACCCACCATGTGGCTCCCAAGAGCTTAGACACAGCTAGTGGGCAGCTCATAGGCTCTGATAGTCCTACCAAGGCACCTGGCCACCCTCCAATGGCCCTTTGAGGGCAACTACAATGCTGTTGTGGGCCACTTGGAAAATGAGTTTGACACCCTCTGTGCCTAGGCGGTCGCCTACCTGTCCTGGCCCTGGGTGCCACTCCCTAATGAGGAACATTGCACCTTGTGAGAAAAAAGTAGAGCAGTCAGGCCGGGTTTATACATCTAAGGTAATTAAAGGGGTATTCCCACCATCGAACTTGGCATATCACTAGGATATTCCATGAAAGTCTAATAGTGTGGGACCCACCTCTGAGACCTGCATCTATCTTGGAAAGGGGACCCCAAATGTTTGTGCACAATTCTGTTCTTTGGTAGTTCCCAGTACAGGGGAGCGCTGTGTTCTCTCCATTCTGTTCTATGGGAGTTCCCAGTACAGGGGGGCGCTGTGTTCTCTACATTCTGTTCTATGGAGTTCCCAGTACAGGGGAGCGCTGTGTTCTCCATTCTCTCTATGGAGTTCCCAGTACAGGGAGCGCTGTTTCTCTCCATTCTGTTCTATGGGGGTTCCCAGTACAGGGGAGCTCTGTGTTCTCCATTCTCTTCTATGGGAGTTCCCATTACAGGGGAGTGCTGTATTCTCCATTCTCTGCTATGGGACTTCCCATTACAGGGGAGCGCTGTGTTCTCCATTCTGTTCTATGGGAGTTCCCAGTATAGGGGAGCGCTGTATTCTCTCCCTTCTCTTCTATGGGAGTTCCCAGTACAAGGGAGCCCTGTGTTCTCTCCATTCTGTTCTATGTGAGTTCCCAGTACAGGGAACGCTGTGTTCTCTATTCTCTTCTATGGGAGTTCCCATTACAGGGGAGCGCTGTATTCTCCATTCTCTTCTATGGGACTTCCCATTACAGGGGAGCGCTGTGTTCTCCATTCTGTTTTATGGGAGTTCCCAGTATAGGGGAGCGCTGTGTTCTCTCCCCTTCTCTTCTAATGGGAGTTCCCAGTACAGGGAGCGCTGTGTTTCTCTCCATTCTGTTCTATGGGAGTTTCCCAGTACAGGGAGCGCTGTGTTCTCCATTCTGTGCTATGGGAGTTCCCAGTACAGGGGAGCGCTGTGTTCTCCCCATTCTGTTCTATGGGTGTTCCCAGTACAGGGAAGCGCTGTGTTCTCCATTCTGTTCTATGGAGTTCCCAGTACAGGGGAGCCCTGTGTTCTCTCCATCTGTTCTATGGGAGTTCCCAGTACAGGGGGCGCTGTGTTTCTCCATTCTCTCTATGGGAGTTCCCAGTACAGGGGAGCACTGTGCACTCTTCTTTCTGTTCTATGGGAGTTCCCAGTACAAAGGAGCGCTGTATTCTCCATTCTTTTCTATGGGAGTTCCCAGTACAAGTGAGCGCTGTGTTCTCTCCATTCTGTTCTATGGGAGTTGCCAGTACAGAGGAGCGCTGTGTTCTCCATTCTGTTCTATGGGAGTTCCCAGTACAGGGGAGCGCTGTGTTCTCTATTCTCTTCTCTGGGAGTTCCCAGTACAGGGAGCGCTGTGTTCTCTATTCTCTTCTATAGGAGTTCCCAGTACAGGGGAGCGCTGTGTTCTCTATTCTGCTCTATGGGAGTTCCCAGTACAGGGGAGCGCTGTGTTCTCTATTCTCTTCTATGGGAGTTCTCTGTGTCTGTCTCTCCTCTCTGTGTCTGTCTCTCTTCCTCTCTGTGTCTGTCTCTCTTTCTCTCTGTGTCTGTCTCTTTCTCTCTGTGTCTGTCTCTTTCTCTCTGTGTCTGTCTCTTTCTCTCTGTGTCTGTCTCTTTCTCTCTGTGTCTGTCTCTTTCTCTCTGTGTCTGTCTCTTTCTCTCTGTGTCTCTCTTTCTCTCTGTGTCTGTCTCTTTCTCTCTGTGTCTGTCTCTGCTCTCTGTGTCTGTCTCTGCTCTCTGTGTCTGTCTCTGCTCTCTGTGTCTGTCTCTGCTCTCTGTGTCTGTCTCTGCTCTCTGTGTCTGTCTCTGCTCTCTGTGTCTGTCTCTTCTCTCTGTGTCTGTCTCTTCTCTCTGTGTCTGTCTCTTCTCTCTGTCTGTCTCTGCTCTCTGTGTCTGTCTCTCCTCTCTGTGTCTGTCTCTCCTCTCTGTGTCTGTCTCTCCTCTCTGTGTCTGTCTCTCCTCTCTGTGTCTGCTCTCTGTGTCTGTCTCTTGCTCTCTGTGTCTGTCTCTTGCTCTCTGTGTCTGTCTCTTGCTCTCTGTGTCTGTCTCTTGCTCTCTGTGTCTGTCTCTTGCTCTCTGTGTCTGTCTCTTGCTCTCTGTGTCTGTCTCTTGCTCTCTGTGTCTGTCTCTTTCTCTCTGTGTCTGTCTCTTTCTCTCTGTGTCTGTCTTTCTCTCTGTGTCTGTCTCTTTCTCTCTGTGTCTGTCTCTCCTCTCTGTGTCTCTCTCTCTGCTCTCTGTGTCTCTCTCTCTGCTCTCTGTGTCTCTCTCTCTGCTCTCTGTGTCTGTCTCTCCTCTCTGTATCTGTCTCTCCTCTCTGTGTCTGTCTCTCTGTATCTGTCTCTTCCTCTCTGTTCTGTCTCTTGCTCTCTGTGTCTGTCTCTCCTCTCCTCTGTGTCTGTCTCTCCTCTCCTCTGTGTCTGTCTCTCCTCTGTCTCTCCTCTCTGTGTCTGTCTCTTCGCCTCTCGCCCCTTCCCTTCCTCCTTCTCCCCGGGTGACAGTTGTAGCCGCAGTCACGTGCTTCTGTTATCAGCGCGAGCGAAGCCCATTCACAAATACCCGGCCGCCGGCCCCACGTGACCCTGCCTGTGTCAGCTGACCGGCCCGCGCTCCCTCAGCCGCCGCCGCCGACCATGTCCGCAGACGCAGAGGAGCCGGTGCCAGCGGGCAGCCAGGTGAGTGCGTGACGTCAGCGCCGGGGGCGGGGCCGGCGCACCTGAGCTCAGGTGACTCCTCCTCCTCACACGCGCAAAGGTTTTGGCGCCAGAGAAAGTTCCTCTAGTGAGTGAGCGCGGCGTCCACATGACACGGCCGGCACCGCTTCCTCATGCACTGCCTCCTCCCTGACTGGGGCTACAGGCTGGCTTTGCACTTGGCCTCCCGTTGAGTATTGTTACCTTGTACATTAGAACTAGGGGCTGCTCTGGGAGGTCACCCTGGGACTGTGGTCCTATCTACTTACCTTGGTGGGTGTTGTCCTATGCGCTGCGCTCAGGGCCAACTATTACATTGGGCACAATAGGCAGTTGCCCGGGGGCCCCACAAGTATAGGGGCCCCAGGTGGTCTTTTTATGTCCCATGAATACAAGAAACCTGCCCTGGATCCCTTGCTTGGTTTTGTTTATTAAACTGTTTGTGTGTTTTTAGGACGTGCAAACAGTTAAAAACCATGGTGGAGAAGGGAGCCAAAGGCTCCCTGCCCTGCCAAACAATCTTGTAGGCTGCCAGTGTCCAGACATACAGTAAGTGGTGCGATGAGTGTGCTTGGGGGTGGCATGAGGCATGGCCAAGTGTGATGTCATGTATTCGGGCAGTGTAAGGCTACGTTCACACGGCTTAATTGCAGGACGTATTTTGCCCTGCAATTACGCCAGATGTACGGGGGCGGGGCGAAGGGGTCAGCAGCCCCATAGACTTTCATTATTCTGGGCGCGTATACGCCGTGAATAATTGACACGTCACTTTCTCCCCGCCCCCCGTATTGTCCGAGTGAGGAGAGGAGACATAATCCATAGTTCTCTATGAGAACTGGGGATTACCGTAATGACCGGGACGGATTTCAGCCCGTAATTCGCACAGTACGGCGCAAAATACGGGGCGAGATACGTCCCAGAATAAGCCGTGTGAACATAGCCTTATACCTGGGGGCCCATAATGCTGTTAAGAGGGCTATGGCTGCGCCGCTGTCCTGTAGGCTGCATTCACACGGTGCGCTTTGGGTTCAGTTTGGTTTCCAACTGCATCTGAATTACAAGCCGTTAAAAAAATCTAAACTGTCTGTGTGCTTTATTCATACACGTTCCAATACCAGCAGCACTATTCGCTAAAAAACTAGCAGAAGAACATAGGGATTTTTGGAAAAAAAAAATATATATAATTGCAAGCAGTTAAAAAATGCAAAACGTCGGTGTGGTTTATTCAGACACATTCCAATACCAGCAGGAATATTCACTAAAAAACTAGCAGAAGAACAGAGATTTTTGGAAAAGCGTTTCTGCTACTTAGGATACATGAATCATTTTTGAGCTTCTTAGTTCACATTTTTGATCAAAACTGCTTAAAGGGGTTGTCTCGCTACAAAGAATAGCTTTCAGATTGTAGGGAACACAAAATAAAGACATTTTCCAAATATATTGCTTTGTTCCTCTGTTTTCCCTAAGGAGATACAAGTGAACTTATGACCTCCCTGGCTATTTCAGTTCCCTCAGTAACCAACCTGTAAACAATTTCCCCCCTGCTGTTTGTTCAATGAGATAACAGTGAGTGACATCATCACACAGGTTGCAGCAGTGTCTGTGCTGCTGAGCAGTGAAAAGCTTGATTTATGTAAAATAAACAGCACTGTAATTAGGGCTTTTGTTTTGGGGATCAGATAAAGCCTTCTGAGAGCAGTTTGAAAAGCTTCTCAGCTAATCTGATCTAATTAGCAACTGAAAGCATGGAGCATGGAGCTGTATGCAAATTAGTCAGTCTGAACCAGGAAGTCACAGAGTATTTCATTCATGCATTCTGTGAAACTCTGTAGGGAGACAACTCCTTTAAGCCCCCTGCCAATCAGCAAGGGGACCTCAATACAGGTGGGAACCTACACTAACGTTGCCTCTCTTTAGGGCCTGTTCAGACCTCCACACTTCAGGGAGTGAGAACTGTACATTCGAAGTGGTTACGTAAATAACATTGGTCAAACAAGTACATAGATGACGATAAATAACAACTGGTGCAGAGGGAGTCTACAGGGAAGGTGGGAAGAGACGAGAGGTGAGGGGCAGACATGTTTGCGGTATGGAGTAGGGGCAGCGGGGTTATCGAAGGTAATAGGCTCCTGAAGAGATGGGTTTTCAGGTTGCTCTTGAGGCTGGTGAGAGTGGAAGAGAGTCTGATGTGTTGGGGCAGTGAGTTCCAGAGTGTGGGGAAGCACGGGAGAAGTCTTGGAGACGGTTATGTGAAGAGCTGATAAGGGGAGAGCAGAGAAGAAGGTCCTGTGAGGAGCGGAGATTGCATGAGGGGAGGTATCTGGAGATGAAGGCAGAGATGTATGGAGGGGAGAGGTTATGCAGAGCCTTGTAGGTCAGGGTTAGTAACCTGCACTGGATTCACTGGGCAGTGGGAGCCAGTGAAGGGATTGGCAGGGGAGTAGTGAGGAGAGAGGTGGATTAGACGGCAGCAGTGTTAAGTTATTTAGTATTATACTGCAATATATCGTATATAGGATAGTTTGTATATATAGTATGTTTACTAGTACTTGTAGTACTTTATATATACATTATATACTATACTTACTGTTTATATTATACTAAACTTAATATATACTATACACTATACTACTTAGTATATACCATACAAAACTTGCTATATACTATACTAAACTTAATATATACTATACTTACTCTGTATGCTATATACTATAATAAACTTACTCTATATTATACTAAACTTTTTACTATATACTATAATCTGATCTTACGATATACTATACTTGATATATATATATATATATATATATATATATACATACACTGTAATATATACTATACTAAACTTACTATATATTATACTAAATGTACTATATACTATAAACTGAACTTACGATATACTATACTTGAGATATATATATATACACACTGTAATATATACTATACTAAACTTACTATATATTATACTAAATGTACTATATACTATGCACTATACTTATATATAATATGCTATATACTATACTAAACTTATTTACTATACGGAATGTACTATATACTAAACCTACTATATACACTATACTATATATTATACACTACACTAAACTTACTATAAATTATACTAAATGTACTATTACATAGTAATGCACTTTATTTAAATATACTATGCTATATATAGTACTGTACTAAACTTGTATACTGTACGAAACGTACCATATACTAAACTTACTACATACACTATACTAAACTTACTACATACACTAGAGTATATACCGTACTAAACTTACTACACACAACTTAGTATGTACTCTACTAAATGTACCACATACTATACACTGAGGCCATGTCCCCACGGCACGGGTTTTCGGCCGGTTTTTCAGCCAGTTTGCTGTTTTTCAGACCGCCGAAAATGAGCACAATTGTGCCTTATGGAAAACCCGTGCAGCAGTCCCCACTACATGGGTTTTTCATCGGGCGGTTTTTCTACCCACGGTCCGGCTGCAAAACATTGAACATGCACAGAAACCGGACGGAATCTGTGCATGTCAATGTGGAGGGGGAGGGCTTTTCTCCTCTCATAGCGGAGAAAAGCCACCCCCACCCCTCCCCCGCGGCGGTGGGGACGGCCGCAAAACAGGACAAACACCGGCCGGCAAACCGGCTGGTATTTGTCCTGTGCAGTGGGGACGCACCCTAAACTTACCATATGCTATAAACTATACACTATACTATGCACAGTGTTTGCCCATAGGTCAAAACATGTATGTTACAACATATAAACAGATATAAGCAGATATTGACATCAGTTTTTTTGTAACTATCTTTTCTGTTGGCTGTCACCCGTTTGTGTCTGTGTTTTGTGTTGGACACCCAGAAAGTGCTGGGCAGTCCGCCTAATCTAATAGTATGGGTGTCACGACTACGTTGTTAGCCAGCATGGTGCACCCCAAGTATCTGTATTTATGGCACCTTTCTGTATCGCCTTATTTATATGCAATTCTAGTACCAGCAGCCACCCCCCTCATGCATTGAGGGTATGTGAGTGGTTGTTTTATTGGTATTTTTGCATTTTGCATTCCCTCCATGCATTATATTGTGGTTTTTTTGCATGCTGGTGTGAACAGATATTAAGTTAATGTGCAGTTTTTTGTCATCTAATTGTTCCCCTAGCAGTGGGGTGTGTGAGCTGCTGCTCAGAAATTAGCTGCACCTGTTTGTTTTTCCCAGGTAGCATATGGGCCAGAGTTGCCTGCTACTGGGTTCAGTCTAGTCCAGCCGTTGAGCTGTGAATATGGACCCAAAAAATTGTAGTGTTTTCTGAGTAAGTAATGTCCCATTTTTGTATGTATTTTTTTGTAAATTGTCCCGTTTTTCCTGTAATTTGATTGGGTGGGTTTGTTTAGATTTTTATGACGGATACAAATGCATAGATTTACATACACTAGGATCCGTTTTCCATTGATACTTATATACATATATTTGTGTTCAACTTAAAATGCGGCGTCTTCCGTCTGTTACAATTTGACGGAAGATATAAAAATGGCCACATTGTCAATGTATGTCACATCCGTCCTCCTATATGAGTAAATGAAGGCGTTAACATATACGTTTTTCATTGCCACACACCACCAGATCAGCAGATCCTAGCGATACTCCATCGTTGTCTGCAGGGAGTCAACAACCCCTTACACTTGAATGTCCTAGATCTATATGATTCTGCTTGTGCTGGGTCAAGGTGTAGAGCCAGGATACATGTAAAGTACACCTGTCGGACGCTGACGTGGAGGTGTTTTAAGGGTATGTTCACACGGCTTATTTTGGCGCACAGTTTGCTGCTTACTACGCGTTATACGTGGCGAAATGCGTTCCGCAATTACGGTAATTCATCATTCTCATTGAGAGCTAGGGGTTACGTGTCCCTCCTCGTACGCGTGGGGGGAGAAATGACGTTAATTGTTCGTAGGGATTACGTGCCGCTGACAGTGAATGTCTATGGGGCCGGCGGTTGCCAACCCCCCATACTTTGGAAAGACGCACTGATCAGTGTGTGCTTCCAAAGCACCCGGCGTATTACAGCACGTAGTATATGCGCTGCAGTACACCGTGTGAACATACCCTTACCGTGATTGCGGCACGCATTTTGCCGCGTGTAACGTGCAATACGTGGCGAAAAGCGCGCCAAAATAAGCAAACAGTAGATGTATCAATGGGGCTTGCATTGTCGCACACTGCACTGGGGACCAGCCATGCGTGAACTCTAAGTTTTCAGCTGTATCGTTTTTGCGCTTTGGCCCATGTGGTCATTGAATGCAGATCTCTCATGTTTAATTTCTATTTTTGCTTCTGTAAGAAATGAAATATAACAAAAAGCTGATTGCAGCCGACACCTGTGGTAACAGCAGGGAACGGAGCTGGCTCGCTTTCCTGCTTTTTAACCCTTCAGACGCCGCAGCATCTAAATGAATGAGAAACAGTGGCACCATGTCAGGATCGTGGCGTGACGATCAGTGCAGGCTTCCATCGCTGACATATATCAGATGTGCTAGCATCGCTGTCTTTGTACTAATGATCGAGCCCCCCTAATGGTCAGGTACTCTAATATGCGCGATATTAGTGTAAAAATATGAAAATTAAATTTTAGACATTAAAGTCACCTCCCTTTTGCCATTTTACAAATAAAAATAAGTGCTTAAAAATTACAAAAATAAGGATACGTACAGCATATTTGCAGGGTGTACTTTGTGGCATAATTGCTCTGAAATGCGCCCAAAATACGGTAAAATCATGGCACAATAAGTGTCAGGATCTGCAGTGTATTCCCCGGCACGTACTGTGCATCCGTAGAAAGAAGTGACGTCACTTTTTTTTTCTGACGCTTATGCGCTGGTGAAGAGGAGGGTGAATGAGGGCTGGGCTGGAGGTGTATTGCAGCACATACAACGGCGTGTGAACCTACCCTTTCAGTGTAGATCAGGGGTCTGCAACGTTGGCTCTCCAGTAGTTGGGAAACTACAACTCCCATCATGCCTACTGTTAGAGAATTATATAAATGCATGATGGGAGTTGTAGTTTCCCAACAGCTGGAGAACAGACATTGCAGACCCTGGTGTAGATTATATTCTGTTTTCTGGGTCAAGGAAGGAAATGGAATGCAGCTCAGATGATGACTGTACCCCACATTGTGCGCCAAGTGTTTCTGTCAAAAACATATTCTTAAGGCTTGTACCCCCAGCAGGTTTTTCAGTCGGCTTTACAGACGTTTTTCGGACCATCTACATAGAGTTTAAAGGGGTTGTCTCACTACAGAGATTGCTGCTTTTTATTTTAAAGATCTTGCAAAAACCAGTCACTGCAATATGTGTTCATTAATAGTGTCCTACCTATTCCTAGATATCCCCTCCTGTATGGGCTGCATCAGCTCCACAGGTCACTACAGCTACAGACCTGTTTGATCCCCTCCCTGGGGGCCTCCCTAGTGCGGGTTTGCTAAAACCTACGGACCTGTTTAATCCCCTCCTAAATAGGCTGCTAGTGCTGGTTCTATAGCTACCGGACCTGTTTGATCTCTCCTGATAGGCCCCCAATGCTGGTTGCAAAATTACAGACCTTTTTCGACTTTTCCCTGATGGGCCCTGCCAGCACGGGTTTGCTATAGCTACAGCCCTTTTTGATCTCCCGATAGTGCCAGCACGGTTGCTATAGCTACAACCTTTTTGATCTCTCCTAAATAGGTTTGCCAGCACGGGTTGCTATAGCACTAAACCTTTTTCGGTCTCTCCAAAATAGACTGCCAGCCCTGGTTGCTATAGCGGCAAACCGGCTTGATCAAATCCCATGGGCCCTGTCAGCGCGTTTTGCTATGGGCACAGACCTGGTTTCCCTACTGCGGGCCTAGTAGAAACAGGTAAAACCCCCTAATTTAAAATAAAAACCCAAGAAAAACGGGACAAATCAATGAAGTGAGAAAAACCCCCTTTAATAAAAAATTTTCCACCCAGCAGCCCCCACTAAAAGGGTTTTTCAGCCGGGACGTTTTTTTAAAACGGGCCAGCGGTTCAAAAAACTTAGAACATGTTCTTTTCTTCCGCCCTTTTTTTTTTGGCCAGAAAAAAAACAGGCCCAGGGGTTTGAGGGGAACGAAACAAGAAAAAAAAATTTAACGGGCCGGATTTTTTTAATTTAAAGAATCGGGCTGAAATTAAAGACTCCCGTGGGGGATGCAGTTTTAAATGTCAAATTCCCAAGGGGAGTCAAACTGCCGCCCCCTTTCCCCTGTTTTGGGAAAAATAAAAACTCCCAAACATGCCCAAATGTTATAGCTTATACAAATGCATGATTGGGGGGTTGTAGTTTCCCAAAAGGGTGGAGGGCCGCAGTTTTACACCCCGGTCTATGCAATTGGGTTTTTGGTTTTTTAGAGGCCTTTCCCCATCCGTTCATTAAAATAATTTTTTTTTCTTGGGGGAAAAACCCGGGTGGATTCCTGGGGATAAAGGGGAAGGGGCAAAGGGAAAATCTAATTAAAGGTGTTCCTTGATTTACCCCTTTTTGCATGCGTTTGTGTCAAGGTTTGGGTGGACAGATGAGGGTCGGCCATCCTTTGAAGTAGAAAAAACTCCAGGCTCCATGTCAAAAGTCCCACTTGGAGATAACCCGTTTTTCCTCCCGAGAGAGGCCCCAATGCCCCCTTTTCCCCATTACAGGCCAATTTTAGGGGATATGTCTCCCTGTTTTAAATAGGAAAAACCCCTTTAAAAGTGATTTAAAACAAAGAAATATTTGGGGAAGAGCAAGGGTTTTTGGCAACTTTGGGTACAAGCTGGATTTTGGCGGGGTCGATGACTTAAAGGGCGGGGGAAAAGGTTTTTTTTTGGGGGGGCCCATGTACATGTTAGTACCTACCAATAGTGGTCCAAAAAAGGATAACCAGTGACCCAACAACAGAGCCATGGGTGCCCAAAACTCGTCCATGAATTTAAGGAGCCTGGCTGGTCCTCCCACAGCAGATGTCCTAGAGCAGAGGTCTGCAACGTTGGCTCTCCAGCTGTTGGGAAACTCCAACTCCCATCATGCCCGCTGATATAAATTATATAAATGCATGATGGGAGTTGTAGTTACTCAACAGCTGGAGAACCAACGTTGAAGACCCCTGTCCTAGAGCACAAGTGCATATGAACTATGTCAGGACACTATTTGTTCGCTATCCTGGTGCTAAGACAACTCTGTTAGGCCCGATTCACATCTCATTTTTGGCTCCTGTTTGTAGTATCTGCCGAAATGCCACAAAATGTACTTCCAATGCATTTCTCATCTGGGCCATAGACTTCAATAGGGAAAATGTAGACCTAATTAGACTTCGATTTATTTAGCGAATGTGTACATTTTTTGTATCACAATGTTTTAGTGTCCAATGCAAAAACCATAAACGTTTGCAGCTAGATGTGTTTTGGTGTAAAATTGTAGGTTTAGTATAGACCCATATCATGAATTTTATAACCCAAAAATCTAATTTATTCTTGAGTGTGACGATTAGGTTAATTGGCATTATAGCTGCTATTTGGCCTACACTGGGGGCACCTTTTGTGCCCTGGAAATTAGGTTAAAGGGTTTTCTCACTACATTGATTCATCTCACCTCAGTCCTGTTTTCTTGGTTTCATTTTTAATTCAGGGGCGGGTTTACTGGCTTCTACTAGGCTGCAGTAGAAGCCAGGTCTGTAGCTATAGCAACCAGTGCTGGCAGCCTATCAGGAGAGATCAAACAGGTCTGTAGCTATAGTGACCTGAGGAGCTGATGTAGCCCATACAAGAGGTGATATCTAGGAATAGGTAGGACTCTGTTAATGGACACATATGGCAAAGTGACATAAAAAGCAGCAATCCTTGTAGTGAGACAACCCCTTTAAGCTACTGTTAACTTATGTCAGAAGGAAGCGCATAATAAGATTGCTTACTGCACTTCTATTTATGCTTCAAAACTTAGAATTTTAAGGTGGCCAGGATGATTTATACTTTTTTTTTTGTTTTTTTTTTAAGGTATCTTACATTGGTAAAGATTGTACTACGATTCCATCATTTCTGGCTCTAAAATATGGACATAAAGCAAAGAGACTTGATCTGAGCTTCAACTTATTAAGGTAAGTGAATCCCGCACCATGTTGTGATCATACAATACAGTTTGTACAATATACATATATATATATATAGTATATATATACAAATATATATAATATATACTATATATATATATATAAATATATAACACTACCATCTAGTAAAATCCATTTTCTGTTGACATTTCTATACATATATTTTTGTTCAACGTAAAAAAGCGGCGTCTTCCATCTGTTAGGGCGCGTTCCCACTGCACAGGACAAATACCAGCCGGTTTGCCGGCCGGGCCGGTATCTGGCGGGTTTTGCGGCCGTCCCCACGGCCGCGGGGGGGGGGGGCGGCGTTTCTCCAAGATGGGCGGAGAACAGCCCCCCCCCCCCTCCCATTGAGAAGCACATCTTCCGTTGGGAAACCAGACGGAAGATTGTGTTTCTACAATGTTTTGTCGCCGGTCCGCCGGCGGCAAAACCGTCCGACGGCAAAACCTGTGCAGTGTGGACTGCTGCACGGGTTTTGCATAGATCACAATTGTGCTCATTTTCAGCCGGTTTTTCAGGAGGTCTGAAAAACCGCAAACCGGCTGAAAAACCGGCCGAAAACCCGTGCAGTGGGGACATGCCCTTACACTTTGACAGAGAGTATAAAAACGGATACATTGTCAATGTACATTACACCTCTGTCCACCCATTAGTAAATGAACATGGTAACAAATTTTTCATTGTCTCACACTATATTATATAATATAATATATATATAATATATATATTATATTATATATTATATTATATATATAATACGCACACGTATATATACGCCAAATTGTATATATACGACACACAAATAAAATATTTTATTTATTACCCTATACGCACACGTGTGTGTGTATATATGTGATATATTTATAAAATATATATATAATTGTGTGTGTATATATAGTGTGAGACAATGAAAAATTTGTTACCATGTTCATTTACTAATGGGTGGACAGAGGTGTAATGTACATTGACAATGTATTTTTATATTCTCACACACACAATTTGAAGTTACATTATGAAGATTTGCTACTTTTTGTTTATATGTGATGGCACAATATAATACAAACGTGTTTTTGTATAAAGTAAAGAGAACCCCATTGATGGTAAGTAGGCAGGTAAGTCTTAACTTTTTTTTCTAATTTTAGCTGTTCTGATATCCCCATGTAATGCTCTGTAAAAAAAATGTGTGTATATATATATACACACACACACATACATACACACACATGCCTACATAGATATGCATACAAATATTTATAGACATATACATTTTATTTCTGATGCCAAAAGATTTACTACATTGCTTATATGTGTTTGGATGATGATGCGGCCATTATTGATTGTGGACAGGTAAGTCTTTTTTTTTTCAGCTGTTCTGAATGATGTCCCTATGTAGTGCTGTGTTCACGGTGGCGTCGAGGCAGACAGAACAATCACAGCTTGAACGTCTCTTTTGAACCCATTTTGACTTCCCATTTGTAAATAAGTCTATGATATTCTGACCTTCACTGAGAAATTACATCCTAATGAAACGGACTTGAGTAACCGTGTGACGTGATCCTTAGATATTACAATTTGCTTTTTGCTATGATATATGTCGGTGCATTATTTTATCTTTACAGGTCAATTTATTTTGAATATTGGCTCATTTCACTGTTAAAAAGTTGATGTTGTGAAATTCATGTCTAGTTGTTGTAATTTTTTTATTTTTTTTTATAATGTATTATAATGGCATCAATCTAGGTTCCTACCAAAGGGTATGTAAGAGCATGGGTGCTATTAGGGCAGTACTGGCAGTTCTCCTGTCAGGGGCCTGCTGATAGGGTACAAGATTGGATTTAGTATAGGTGGGGGGTCCATTTGTTTTGTCTCTATGAGGCCCTGAAATGACTGATGGCGGCCCTTTGTAAGAGTATGGCTACACGGCATGGTTTTCAATCAACCAACCATCCCCATAGACTTTAGTAGAAAATCCGAGCTGTAGTCTACACCACTTGGATTTGCTGAGGGTCAGTTTTCAAATCTGAACCCCCCACCCCCGAAAAAAAAAACAAGAAAAAAAAAACTGGGACAGTCACATTCTTCCGCCCGGTTTGAGGGCGGAACATGTAATGTTCAATGTTTAGGGGGGCGGCTGAATCCACAGACCGCAGACAGATGCTGTCCCCCGGACTGGACTGATTATTTAATCAGAATCTGACCAGTATTTTGTCGCTGCCGTGTGGCCGTACCCTATGGGTGAAGACCAAATATAATCTAGTACATCTTGTGTGAACTCCCTAAATAAATATGACACCTGTAAACATGGTAATTGTAAGTAACATAGAAACCTGTCTCCCCGAAAATAAGACATCCCCCCCGAAAATAAGACAAAGTGCATTTCTTTGATGTAATTCAGAGTTTGGCTGCTTCTGCTGATGTTTGTGATGAAATCACTACAGGATATTAATACAGGTTGATGTTTTGTTCAACAATAAATGTGAATTATTGTTCATGGGGGAATAAGACTTCCCCTAAAAATAAGACCTAGCTCGTCTTTAGGAGCAAAAATTAATATAAGACACTGTATTATTTTCGGGGAAACAGGGTATCCTATAGGCTTAGATTGAATAGATGCGCTGAGATTGTATGAAGTCTTGGACATGACCTTGGACCAACAGATGTGCACGTGATAGGACCTGTAGACTCGTTGGACATCTTCTCTGATTGGGGACATCTTCTCTGATTGGAGTCATTAGGGCCCATTCAGTGATTATAAACTTTGACTAGACGTCTAAAAATGCATTGCATGATAAATCTGGCTTCTGTTTACACTTTGGTCTGATTTTACACCATCTATTAGTTATCCGAGCTTGTGCCAATAATTGCACCAATAATTTGGCACATGGCATTGCACATTGTCCTGCCCACTTTTTGCAAAGGTACAGACTTTTTTTTTTAATGCACAGTGGCGACGTGTCTAAAGAGAGTCTAAAGTGCATTATAAGCACATACAGTATGACAGTATTTTGGCGCAAGCTGTGCAGTAATACTGCCTTTATTGCCCTAGCACATGTGCCCCATTAGCTCTCCAGCTACAATACAGTAGTGTTAGTAAAGATAATACTGCTGATAAGGAACCAAACAGATATAGTTTGTGTGCTCTTGTTTGTACCTCATATCGCAAAAGTACCCATTTGTGCATCGCTCTGTTGCAAGTGCCCCCTTTGTGCCCAACATGGCTATGTTGTTGTATCCAATAAAGTGTGATGCCTAATAAATTGTTTTTAATATTTTATTTTTTTGCAGATCCTTTTTATTTTAACTTTAGGAATAAATATATTAAAAATTTAAGGCAAACTTAGTAGGACTAGTTTTGCCCTATCTATGTCTATGACAGCAGTGCGGCCCCAGCGCTATATCTGTTGGGGTAGAATGTCATGGTTTCCTGACGGTTACCACAAATTGAGATGCTGTGTGAACAGAGTCTTATATGTCAATATGTAGTTTTTCAAAGCTCACCTGTCAGGCCGCCACCTCCAGGTGTAGGTGCGCGGAATTGTTTCTGTGGAGTCAGTGATTAAAATGCTTGCAAACAATGGAGCATTCCAGCACCAAGGAAGCAATAACTTCATATAATAAAACTTCCTTTTTTTCTATAAGATTAAAACATGCAACCAACATGACACTATAGCTTCAGGCAGAAGCGTTTCGGGTACCAACATTTAAGTTATTGCTTCCTTGGTGCTGTAATGTTAAACTGTTTGCAAGCCGTGGAAAGGGTCTTACTATGACCCAGGCTGCTGCTAGGGCAACACCTTTTCTAAATCTGATCTACGTCTAAATTAAGTGTTTTTTGGTAGCTTTAGTCATACGGAGGCGAAATGCAACAGTCATTTCAGTGCGGTGCAATAAATGCAGGTTTAATTCTCTATTTTATGTCTTTTGTTAATTCCTTTAGATCAGTCATTGCACTATAAAAAAATGAGGCAGAGTAGAAGGTAGAAATAACTTGAAAATTTCAAAAATTAATAGTTATTCATTCTGTTTTATCTGCATATGGTTTTAATAGCTTATGCCTTCATAACAGTATTATAGCAGAATTATGCATATATTTATATAAACTGTTCTCTAAATGTTTCCCAAACAGGGAAAATTTCAGGGCTCTCTGGAAATTGGGGGGGAATTGCAGGCCCTCTGTTAGCCTGCGGGAGGGTGGGTGCCCTCTGCGAGCCGCAGGGGGGGTGGCGGGGGCCGTCTGCGAAACCTGCAGGGGGGGGCGGGCGTCTGCGAGCCTGCGGGAGGGTTTTGGGGGGGTCTGCGAGCCTGCAGGGAGGGGGGGGGGGTCTGCGACCGCAGGGAGGGTCGGGGGCCGTCTGCGAGCCTGCGGGGGGGGTGGCGGGCCGTCTGCGAGCCGAGGGAGGGTGGGGGGCCCTCGCGAGCCTGCAGGGGGGGGCGGGCCGTCTGCGGCCTGCGGGGGGGGTGGCGGGCCGCTGCGGCCTGCGGGAGGGTGGCGGGCCGTCTGCAGCCTGCAGGGAGGGGGGGCGGGGCCGTCGCGAGCCCGCAGGGGGGTGGCGGGGGTCCCCGCGACCCGCAGGGGGGGTGGGGGGCCGTTGGGAGCCTCAGGGAGGGTGGGGGCCCTCTGCGGGGCCTGCGGGGGGGGGGGGGCCCCCGGGGACCCTGCGGCGCCCCCAGGGGGGTTGGGGGGCCCCTTGCAGCCTGCAGGGAGGGTGGGGGGCCTTTTTTTCACCTCCCCCGGGGGGTTTTTTCCCCCTCTGCGGCCTGCAGGGGGGGGCGGGCTCTGCGGCCTGCTGGAGGGGGTGGCGGGCCCTCTCGAGCCTGAGGGGGGGGGGGCCCGTCTGCGAGCCTGCAGGGGGGGGCGGGCGCTCGGGCCGAGGGGGTGTGGCGGGCCCGTCCGACCTGAGGGGGTGTGGCGGGCCTCAGCGACTGCAGGGATTGGCGGGTCTCTGCGAATGCTGCAGGGAGATTGTGCGGCCGTCTGCGAGCCTGCAGGGAGTGTGGGGGCCGTCTGCGAGCCTGCAGGGGGATGTGGCGGGCCGTCTGCGAGCCTGCAGGGGGGTGGGGCCGTCTGCGAGCCTGCAGGGAGTGTGGCGGGCCGTCTGCGAGCCTGCAGGGAGTGTGGCGGGCCGTCTGCGAGCCTGCAGGGAGGGTGGCGGGCCGTCTGCGAGCCTGCAGGGAGGGTGGCGGGCCGTCTGCGAGCCTGCAGGGAGGTTGGCGGGCCGTCTGCGAGCCTGCAGGGAGTGTGGCGGGCCGTCTTGCGAGCCTGCAGGGAGGGTGGCGGGCCGTCTGCGAGCCTGCAGGGAGGGTGGCGGGCCGTCTGCGAGCCTGCAGGGAGGGTGGCGGGCCGTCTGCGAGCCTGCAGGGAGGGTGGCGGGCCGTCTGCGAGCCTGCAGGGAGGGTGGCGGGCCGTCTGCGAGCCTGCAGGGCGGATGGCGGGCCGTCTGCGAGCATGCAGGGAGGAAGGCGGGCCGTCTGCGAGCCTGCAGGGAGGGTGGCGGGGCCGTCTGCGAGCCTGCAGGGAGTGTGGCGGGCCGTCTGCGAGCCTGCAGGAGTGGTGGCGGGCCGTCTGCGAGCCGCAAGGGAGGGTGGCGGGCCGTCTGCGAGCCTGCTGGGAGGGTGGCGGGCCGTCTGCGAGCCTGCAGGGAGGGTGGCGGGCCGTCTGCGAGCCTGCAGGGAGGGTGGCGGGCCGTCTGCGAGCCTGCAGGGAGGGGTGGGGGCCGTCTGCGAGCCTGCTGGGAGGGTGGCGGGCCGTCTGCGAGCCTGCAGGGAGGGTGGCGGGCCGTCTGCGAGCCTGCAGGGAGGGTGGCGGGCCGTCTGCGCGCCTGCAGGCCTCCTCCACACGGTGGTCATACTAGTGTTGTGGGTGGCCTTGGTTCTGCACTTAGTGACTGGTTTTAGGCCTTAATGATCGGGCAGTTTTTTTTTTTTCTCGAAAGAGTGCAACGTTTTAATTTTTTCATTGATTTTGGTCTATTTGGGCTTTTTAGCGGCTCCATTTTGAGGTGCATAACACTTATTATCCAGGTCGTTTGAAAACTTATAATATATTAATTCAGGCCAATAAAATCCAAAAAAAAGAAACAAAAAAAAAACAACACCACAAACTGTCTTTCATACGTAAGGCCCATAGAGCTAGAACATTTTGATTTGCAACTAATTGACAAACAGCTTCTCTCTTTTTTAGGATTCATTCAAGTGACGCAATATTGGTGGCTAAGGTGGACATAGCCTTCAATTGTGTAGGGAGTGCAGTCTGCTGACCGGTCACGTGCATCTCATGCACATCATTTCGGAGATTTGCAGGTTTCAGCCTGACCCCTCTGTGGAGGAATCTGGCAGCCAAGTCTGAGGACAATGTTCTGTGTGTTTGTCGTCCTTCCTCCTTTAGGTCATCAGATTGGATGCATGTCATTGGGGGTGACAGCGAGGGTTTCAGTACAGTGTGCACTCTGTAGTGTAGCGCTAAATAAGATTTGTTCTGCGTGTCAGTCTTGAGTGTAGTTATGCGCCCGCCTGTCACTTTGTGTGTGCCATCCTTTCTCAGTTTCTAAGTCTTAGTTTGCCTCGATTACACACTGCACCGACCGCCTGTTTTCTCGCCTCCGTACAACTTGCTTGCATTCGGCTAATGGACAATTTATTACTGTCCTAAATTTGTATTTTTTTGTGTGACTATAACAGCACTATTAAAGGGGTATTGTTCCTAACGGCATACTGAAGTCTGATGGGTGCGGGTCCCATCTCTTTGACCTGCACCCATCTAGTGAACGGACCCCTGAAAGTTTTGGCTTAAAATAGACAAATGGTTGCCTGTGACTCTCCTTTCTGTTCTATCATAGATCCAGGTGCTGAACACACCGCTCCGCTGTACGCAGAACTCCAACAGAACGGAGAGTCATGCGCAAGCGCAACCGGCTGTTTATTAAGAGCCAGAACTTTTAAGGGCCCATTCCTGAGATA
Organism: Phyllomedusa bahiana; assembly: GCA_025379985.1. NCBI lineage: Eukaryota > Metazoa > Chordata > Amphibia > Anura > Hylidae > Phyllomedusa > Phyllomedusa bahiana. The sequence continues at coordinate 44,853 of JAODAL010018282.1, forward strand.
ATAAAATAATTGATGACGGCGTACAGGGGGTACCCTGTTTCCCCGAAAATAACAGTGCATTTTTTTTATGCAATTCAGAGTTTGGCTGCTTATGCTGATGTTTGTGATGAAATCACTACAGGATATTAATACATATTGATGTTTTGTTCAATAATAAATGTGAATTATTGTTAATAGAAAAAAAAAACATCCCCTAAAAATAAGTCTTCACTCGTCTTTAGGAGCAAAATTTAATATAAGACACTGTCTTTTTTTCGGGGAAACAGGGGAACAAAACGCAGTAAAACTATAGCAGATAGTACCCTGTTTCCCCGAAAATAAGACCGTGTCTTATATTAATTTTTGCTCCTAAGGACGAGCTAAGACTTATTTTTAGGGGATGTTGTTTTTTCTTTTAACAATAATTCACATTTATTGTTAAACAAAACATCAACCTGTATTAATATATTGTAATGATTTCATCACAAACATCAGCATAAGCAGCCAAACTCTGAATTGCATAACTAAAAATGCTCTAGGTCTTATTTTCGGGGAAACCGGGTATATCCCCCAGCAGGTTCCCTAGTCAAACACCCCCTGAAACCTGATTAAAATGTTTTTTTTCCCTTGTAACCCCCCAAAAAATTTAAGGTTTGTATATATACTCAGAAGAAAGAAACATTTTTGGCTTTGAATACAAATAGAATTTACAAAATAAAACAATTTATAAATTGTGAGCATGTGGTGTATGCAATACATTGTATAGGATGCAACAAAATGTATATAGGGAGTAGTATCTGAAAATATAAAGTACGAGTATCAGAACATATAGCAAACATTAGAAGAGAACAAACCTTTCACTCCGGTGCATCAAAACATTTTGTGGAGTGCCCTAAAGGTTCATTGGAGAGTTTCCGTTGTTATGGATTAGAGAAAGTAGAATGTCCGAAGAACGGTTGGCAGCGCACAGTGCGCATGCGTGAAGCATTTGGGATATATGAGCTGGAGACACGAGCGCCATTAGGTATGAATTATAGAAATAATTTAGCTTATGTTTATTAGTATAGCTCTAATCTCCAGCAAATAAAGTATATTAGTTCCATAATGTATCGATAATTCATTGTTGGTATAGATAAGTTTTAAATGTGTGGGGAAGTGACGTGGGTACTCATGCACCGCCCATTTTTCTATTTAACATGATGTGAAGTAAATAACGGTTACTGTGAACAAGGGCAACATATTAAACAAAAAAGAAAAATTGGAGTCTTATCTCAATAAATTACAAAATCAATTTTATTAACCAAATACAATATATAGACATAAACACAAAAAATCAAAAGTACAAAAATTACACAAAAGTACAAAAGAGGAAAACCAATAAAAAAAGGACCCTGCGATAAATGGATACTACAAGTGCACAATCCGGTATAATATACAGCATCTATATTGTATATGCACACAAAAAAGCCGCAAAGTATATGAATAGGCTAATTAATGATATATAAAGTAATATTGTACGACCTAAAAGCCACAAGCTATCGGCTTTAGTTGCATACAAAAATAGGATGCAACACCTATAAATATTATATACCTGCAGTAATCTCTGTTGCAAAAAGTATACACCCCCATAAAGAGAATTATAATGGGCCAGTAAATATAAATAAATAAATAAATAAATATATATATATATATCCAGACTAAATAGTAATAAATAAGTAACATTACCCATATAAAAAGTAGTACAATGGGAGTCGCTAAGTTCCCGGCACGTTTCGCCAACAGGCTTCTTCAGTGGACAGCAATTTTGATTTTGTAGTCTTTTATTGAGATAAGACTCCAATTTTTCATTTTTGTTTAATATGCTTGTCGCAGTGTCTCATACACACATACGAGGGATTTTTGGTGCTATTTGTAAAGAACAATGGCAACATGTAGTGCCCAAAACGTGTCGGGTTTAATCAAGTTTGTACCCTCATTATTTATGAATGTCAATAAATTACGATGTTTTATTACTGAAGAATCGCTGGTCCCAAAGGGTTTGTTTGCTACCCATTCCTGAGATAGGTGTGGTTCCAATGTCCTACTCATATGCTACCTAAGACTAGGGTGGGGACACCATTTTAAAGGAATTGTCTCACTACAGTCATTGATGACCTATCGCTAGGATATCCCATCAATGTCTGATAGGTGTGGGTCTCACTTCTCTCATCTCCTAAACAAGCCCCGAAACCTGAACGTTCTGAATGGAGGCCGGGTTGGGACTCTCTCGCAGGCTTGAATGGGAGTTCCAAGTTTAGCCGAATGGTGATGTTCAGCTGTTACCGGAACTCCCATTCATTTCTATGGCAAAGTTCTGACCTGGCCACCGTTCACAACAGTCAGGTTTCAGGGCTTGTTCAGAAGATAGGTGCAGTTCCCTTCTCCTATCGAAATGCCGTCTTTGTCTGTAGTGAGACAACCCCTTTAAATTTTTCTTACAAATAACCCAATTTTAAATGGGGTTATCCGAGCCAAGTCACAGCACTGTAGAACTGTAGTATTTTAGCTTGATCCCTTAGAGCAGGGGTGTAAAACTGCTACCTTCCAGCTGTTTGGAAGCTACAACTCCCATCATGCCCACTGTTACAAATTATATAAATGCATGATGGGAGCTGTAGTTTCCCAACAGCTGGAGGGCCGCAGTTTGACACCCCTGCCTTAGAGCATGGGGTCAAATACAAGGCCCAGGTGTCTAATCTGGCCCCGGGGCATCATTTTTGTAGCCCTGATCTGTTTCAAGTATTGGCCCGTCTCTCCTTTGGTAGATGGCAAGATGTCAGCTCATCTTGTCCATTGAACTCGGTGTCGGCCATGGCACGTGATCACCGCGGCCAATTGGTATCTGCGCTGGTGATAGTCCGTTGTGTGAGAGACAAAGGAAAATAACAAACCCGGCAGAGATGGTGGACAGTGGCAGCCTTGGTGAGAGGAGATGTGAACATAAGATTTATTTTTTTTCATCAGGGCAGTAGTATCCTACAAATATGTTGTTAAAATAACCCAGGCAACCCTGTTAAAGGGGTTTCGCTATTTGGTAAAGTCCCTTCTGAGGCATGCTCTTAGCTTGCTAGTAGTCGGCTCAGAGAACGGGAAAATGACTGCGCTAATGCAGTTCTCCCTGTTCATTATTATAGCAGCCCTGAATATAGCAGAGCGAGTATGCTTGGCTATGTTCAGAACTTCCATAGACATGAATGGGACACGGCCATGGCCCCGATCTGTGAGGTCGGTTCATAGCAAGCTAGAATTAGACCCAGAAGGGGCTCTACCAAATAGCGAAACCGCTTTTATACAGTCCTATGGCTACTAACAGACCTTTGAGGGCAATCATAATGCTGAGGGTTAAGATGAGTTTGATACCCCTGTCTTAAAGCACATTACCCATATGCCTTATAAGGCTATGTTCACACGGCTTATTTTGGGACGTAGCTCGCCCTGTATTTCGCGCCATACTGCGAGAAATACGGGGCAAGATACGTCCCAGTCATTACGGTAATCCCCAGTTCTCATAGAGAACTATGGATTACGTCTCCTCTCCCTGCTCGGACAATACGGCACGGGGGGAGATAAGTGACGTCAATTATTCACTGCGTATACGCACCGAGAATAAAGAATGCCTATGGGGCCAGCGGGCTGCCGACCCCCCCCCCCCCCGCCACCGTACACACGGCGTAATTGCGGTCAAAATACGTCCCGGAATTATTGCCGTGTGAACAAAGCCTTAACGGCTATGATGTGTTTTGGAGAGTAAATTTACTCTTCAGAATCCGCTTCAAAAAATGCCCGATTAGAGGCATATTTTGAAGCATATTTGCAAAGTGGCCTCTTTTTCGGAAGAGGTCCTACTCTGTACAGTCTCCCCTTTCTCTGAGCCTTTCCAGGCCTCCATACTTTTAGGCTATGAAGGTCTCTGTTATTCCCTGTTCCGATAAAAAAAAAACGGACGGATGGATGGGTGAAGTGCACTGCAGGTTATCACGTAGATTTTATATACCCAAAAATATTTTTGATGTTGTGTTTGAGATTGGAGTCACTTGTACTTCTGGCCTCTAAAAACTTTGGGGCTTTTTATCAGATTTTAATATTTTATGCCTCTACATTTGTCAATTTTCGCTTTTTTACTTTTTTTTTTTTTTTTAGGTTCACACCTACATTTTGCTTGTAACAAACAAAATTACGGTTACATTTTCATTGTTTGTAAGAAGTGTTGGTCGGTTTAGGGTAAATTCCAATAAGGCGCAAGTTTCCGCAGCAATTCTGTGGTCTGCAGGGAAATCAGCGGCAGCTTATTCACACCAAATTGTTTAAATTTAATATGAGTTTTGCTCTGGACAAACTGGTTTAAACTAGGAAATAAAAACCTCTGTACTCCCCTGGTGCTGTCATAGCAAAGCATCTTTGATCCCCAGTGTTGTCCCATCCTATGTGACCACGGCAGCCCTGTGATGGCCCAATCTTAAGTGGTCTCCACTTTCTTATTGGTTGGTGAGAACCTACATAAAGCTTTCGTCTCCAAGATTGACATAAGAGCTGTGGAATGGTAATGGTTTTTTACGGGGGGGCCTCTTTTGTTTATACCCCTCACTTGAGCTTCAGTGCAAGGAAATCTGATACTTCTAGTAAGGGTCTAAAGTCTTATCAATGCTATTTAAACCCTACTTAAAATATCAACCTTCATAAATCATTTTTAAAAACTCTGAAAAATTCACATCACCACCTGAAGCCTATGGAGGGAATATGCGGTTAAGGCGATAAGTGCCACCAAATGTGCAATAGAATTGATAAGTCTTGAAGCAGATGTACATATGTCAGTCATATCCCATATACAACAATGAGACACCTATCACTTACCACTAATGGGTAAGAATAGACATCCCAGACAAAACTGACTCCGCAGATGAAATTGAAGTGCAACTGTAACTCACGATTGATGAGCATATTCTCCATGCCAAGAATGCGTCCCTACTCTTTTCTTCTGAATTAGGTTGCAATCCTTGCCTTAAATCTAAAATGGATGGGGTCTTCCAGTAAGACAAAGTGACATGACAGAGAAATGGTCGACATTGGTTAGAAGAGCATGACCAAGCCTTCCAAGTACTACCTTGGCCCCCAAATCCCCCAGAACCCAATTGAGCATTTGTGGGAACCCCTGGATGATGGTGTTGGCTCTATGGACTCTCTAGCAGCTGTGGGATGCAATTTGCTCCAGATACTTGTAACAACCTACAAGGACCTTATTGAGTCACCGCCAACCCGTCTTGCTGCTGTCCTTGTTGCACACGGCAGTTACTATAGATATTTTGGTCATAATAATGTGACTACACTGTGTTTGCTTAATGATTTGATTTAAAAATTCTATTGCACATTTTGGTGGCATGTATTGCACTCACATCATTTTCCTTTAATAGGCTTTATTTTTAAATTAATATTTTTTTTAAATATTCGTATATTGTTGTTTTTAAATGCTTCAATAAAGGTTTTATTTTAACCTTTCACTTAATGCAAATAATATAATGAAATGGGAACAAAGGCCCCATTCACATAATATTTTGTGGCTCCTTTGCCGGTATCTGTCTGGATTAATTTATACAGGAGGAAAAGCTATGTCATGTAAAACCCCCCAAAAAGACAAATGTGACACTCCCTTCATCTAGACTAGAGGAAAAAGAGGATTGTCTCCAGAAGAAAAAAAGCCGCCTTCACCACGAGAGCAGTGAATCTGTGGTATAGCTGCCCGAGGAGCTGGACGCAGCAGGAATAGTTCAGGGTTTCAAGAAAAGCTAAGATATCTACTTGCAACTAAATATTTATATTTATGTAGCCGTGTAAAACATTGGGATCAGGAATGAAATCTTCCTTTAGGGCAGATTGGTTCTTGCCTTATGGGTTCCAAAGTCGTCTTATACTAAGTAGGGGTAACTAAGTTTAAAAAATTCACTATGCCCCTCCCTTCATCCACATTTTTCTTCACCCTTAGTTGAACTTGATTGTCATGTCTTTTTTTCAGCCATACTAGCTATGTAACCTGTTTCACGTTATCCAGACAAATCCTGGTAATGGAGCTATAAAATATGTAATGGGGCTTCATATTTAGGCATGTCAGTGTTCAAGTTGATATTAAAGGGCCATTGTCCCCATAGACTTTGATGGCATATTGATAGTTGTGGGTCCCACCTTTGAGACCGTATTTATCTCGGGGATGGGCACTTGATAGTGTCGGTTCACAGCTGGTCGCGCTTGTGCATGATGCTCCATTCTGTTCTATGGGAATTCTGAGTACAACTGAACATTCCCCTCACCATATTGGGAACTCCCATAGACCGGAATGGAGAGTTGAGCGCAAGCGTGACCGGCTCTCCATCCTGAGTCCACTTACAGGAGCCCATTGTCATTCGGCTGTACCAGGAACTCCCATAGAATAAAATGGAGAGTTGCACGCAAGCGTGACCAACTCTCCATTCTGTTTAGTTACTATGCAAACCCTCTATGATGGTTAGATGGTAATTACACAGCTTATGAACAGTTTGCCAAAAAGGCAACTAAATACCATAAAATTACTAAGCAACATCCATAATTTGTCATTTTAATATGAAGACACAACTTATATGTTTTTCTATTTTTTCCCCCTAATACTTAAATGACTTTAAAAACAGACTTTGGAAGTAATGTCTATTTACCCTTAGCCAGTATCGTATCAGATTTATAGTAGCCTGCAGACCCTGTCTTAGGTGCATTCTTAACAATAAACATACGCTCTTAAGACGCATAGTAGCTGCCCTGTTGTCCTTATCTACTGGTGTCAGGTTGATGAATCATCACCTTTGAGAGTTGAGAGAGAGCCCTCCACACAGAATGCTTCTGTGTGGAGGGAGGAGGAGGGGGGAGGGATCTGGGTCTGTGTCCGAGCGCCTTTAACCTGTTGTCGCTTCTCCTGCTTCTACCGATGATGTGACACATGACCTGTTGTTACATAATCTGTTGCTTGGAATGTGACATACTAATACTATAAGATCAGGGATGTGAATACTTTAGTTCTCCGTATTAGGGCACACCTGAGTATGACATGCCTTGTTTTGCTGAGTGTGGGATTGTAAGAAAGGGCAGGGATATGGGAAACTGCACCCTTGCTCTATAGAAACAGCTTCATATTCCTCCTAATCTAGATCACCTTTGCACAGCCTAGGCAGCACAACAGGGTGAACTCTGAGAGCAACCCCCTCCCCCCTGTATAGAAGTTACGTGCGGTGTGCTGATGGGAGAGGGGAGAGGAGCAGAAGAGACGGGACAACAGCACGCCCTCAGTTCAACTACCAGGGACACTGACAGGCTGAAAGCTCGTAATGAGACAACTCCTTTAACTTTTAATTTTTTTCCCATAATAACTTATTCAATATGACTTTAAATCAGAACCGGAGGTAATGTGCTATATACCCTTAGCCAGTAGTCGGTATCAGTTATAGTAGTGCCTGCAGTACACTGTTCTTAGGGTGCACTCTGCCTGATAACTAAAATAAGATCACTAACCCTTGAAGACGCCACCTCAGTGGGGAAACTTGTCAGGCGGGGGGGGGGGGGAGAGAGGAATGAGCATAGTAGAGCACAGGGCACTACTATAACCAATACTGAGTAAATTCAGAGCTAAGTGTATATAGCACATTACTGCCAGTTCTTATTTTAAATCATGTTGGATAGATTATTATAGGATAATATTAAAAGATAAGTCTTTGTATTAAAATTAGAAATCATGTGTGGTGGTTCGTAAACTTGTGGTATTTAGTTGACTAGTATTAGTTGATTTAGTTCTTCAACTCTCCATTCTGAGACAACACTTTCGGGGAGCCATTTCTCAATATGAGTGCAGGCCCCAGCGGTGGAGTCTGCAACTATCGGACTTCAAGGGGTTGTCTCACTACATTGATTCATATCACCTCAGTCCTGTTTCCTTGGTTTCATTTTGAATTCAGGGCCGTTTTACTGGCTTCCACTAGGCTGCAGTAGAAGCCAGGTCTGTAGCTATAGCAACCAGTGCCGACAGCCTGTTAGGAGAGATTGAACAGGTCTGTAGCTACAGCAACCAGTGCTGGCAGCCTATGAGGAGAGATTGAACAGTTCTCTAGCTATAGCGACCAGTGTTGGCAGCCTATCAGGAGAGATTGAACAGGTCTGTAGCTATAGCAACCAGTGCTGGCAGCCTATCAGGAGAGATCAAACAGGTCTGTAGCTATAGTACCAGGTGCTGGCAGCCATCAGAGGAGATATCAAACAGGTTGTACAATTGATCTGAGGAGTTATGCAGCTTAACATAAAAAGGGATATTAGATAGTAAGGACCCATTTAATACACAGATTGCAAACAGGGCCGTTGTTAGTAGTAAGAGCTATTAACCATAAAAAGCATGATCCTGTTTGGAAAGGCCACCTTTCACGTTACGGCCCACGAGGCTCTACTATAACCAATACTGACTAAGGGCATATAGAACATTACTGCTAGTTCCTATATTCATATTATATAGGTTACTATAGGAGAATATTAAAAGAATAGTCTTAATATTAAAATTAGAAATTATGGTTGGTGGTTTGTAAACTTATGGTATTTAGTTGAATTTTGGTAAACTGTTCACCGCTCCATTCTGAGAAAACACTTTTGGGGACCCATTTCCCAATATAGGATCAAACTATTGGTAACCTGGGCCATCTTTTCCATTGAGCACACTAGTCAGGTGCCCGGGGGCCCCACAAGTATAGGGGCCCCAGGTGGTGTTTTTATGTCCCAGGAATACAATAAATATACCTTGGTTGGCTTTGCTTATTTAACGGTTTGTGTGTTTTTAGGACGTGCAAACAGTATAAAACCATGGTGGAGAAGGGAGCCAAAGGCTCCCTGCCTTGCCATTAAAGGGGTTTTGCCATGAAGTGAGTTCCTTACCTCTTATCTTCTCAGGAGAGAAGATAAAGCATGCTGAGTCACGGGGGAGAGGGAGGGGAGTGAGCAGAGAGCGAGGGCGAAGGGAGAGTCTGCAATGTTTACTCAAATAATAACATTACAACCAGTGAATTCTCTATACAGCAGGCAGCCTCATACAATGCATTTTCTCCCCAGCCCCTTGCAAGCTCCTTAATGTTCCCTGTCATCAGATAAGAAGTGCAAACACGCAAGCACGGCCAGATCAGCTCGCATCAGCTCCTGGTCGTGTCTAATGTAAACTTTTAGAAATCTAAAGGGGACTGAGCAATGCTGTAGCTCTGAGCCTTCACTTTTTGTAATCACATATATTTAGAAAAGGGATTAAATACCCATTTTAGAGGATCCCACGTCAACATTAGATCGTGGCAAACCCCCTTTAAGTATTGTAGGCTGCAGGCTGCCAGTGTTCATACATAAGTGGCATGATAATATGGGTGTGCTCTGGGGTGGCTTGAGGCATGGCCTTGTGTGATGTCATGTATTTGGCAGGGCCCACTGCAATGCCATGCCCAGGTGCCCATAATGCTGTTAAAGGGGATTTGCCAGGACGCAAGTTTTCTTACCTTCCTTATCAGCGCAGGGAGAATGTCAACAAATCACGCTGTCATGAAGGCTGCAGGGCTGAGAGGGAGGGGGTGAGGAAGAAGGGAGCGTCTCAAAACTTAAGTGAAATAATAAACAGTATAACAGTGGATTCTCAATACAGCAAGACACAGCGTCATAGACTGCACTTTCTACCCGGTGCCTTTAAAAGCTCATTCATTTTGCCTGTCATCAGAAAAGAAGTGTTTCACGCAAGCGCGGCCTGTCAGCTCCTGGGTCGTGTCTAGTGGAAGCTTTCAGGTAACTTAGGGGGACTGAGCAATGCTGTAGCTCTCAGAGTCTTCACTTTTTGTAATCACATATATTTAGAATTAAATACCCATTTTGGAGGATCCCATGTCAACATTGCATGGTGGCAAAACCCCTTTAAGATGGCTTTGTCGGTAACCCATAAAAGTGCACGGTAGTTTCTGCTGCTTTTATAAGAGCCGCGTGCGCCGTAGCCAGGCGTATTTGCCGGCACTTGCTCTGTTGGTATGCAGTTTAGAAAGTGATAGTATAATTGTTGGTAGGTAGAAAGGTGCGGAGAATAGGCAAAATAGGGGGGAGCGTAGTTATCTCTCGATAGAAATGCATATTTATCAGCATGGATGGCGGTTATTAATGTAGCTGTCACCCCGCAACACATTCTCTGCATTAAATCCATTTAGTATGTGCATTATTTGGCCTGGAATGCCAGGAGGACATCAAAGCCCCCTTAGGCATAAGAGCACAGTGCCCTGCTGTGGAAGCAGAAGGGAGCTTGATCAATAAACCTGACATGTTAATGCAGAGCAAATAGAATAAAAGATTTTTTTTTGACAAGACATGAAAAATCACCTTGTGGCAGCTGGCAGGCTGAAGCCGTAACTGCACAGGCGTGGTAACGTCGATGTGACAAGCCGAGGGGGAGATGATGCTTATAAGTTGGTTTTGTTTCAAACTTCTTTCTTGACCTGTCAGATTTTGAAGGTGTCTGAATGGCCCTTTTTTTTCCCTTTTTTTTTTTTTTTTTTGTCGTGTGAAAATTGTAGTCCTAGGTAGTTATGGTGCAGTTATGTCTTCTCGGATTGTAAATGCTTTGGTTTTAATTGATTTCACTTTAGCTGTTGAAGCTGTCAGGCATTTATAATCCGTAAGTCCTATAGATACAGCGCTGGTATGTCATGCTTCAATGTGTAGTTATCAGGAAATTAATATCCTTAATGAACTGGTGCTTTCAAGCTAACAGGGCGTAAAATCCAACTTACCCTTTTCAATTGCTAATAGCATATCCCTCCCCCCCCCCCTCCCCTCTTCCCGTATTTAGTTTGGAGAACAGTCTTCCAACAGCCTGTTCCTTTGATGCCCGACAAAATGCCAGCTTTGCTGTGGGTACGTTGCGTGATCAATTACAATAAATATAGTAATTACACTAGAGTTAGTAATTAACATAATTGTAGTCAATTACTACAAATACAGTGTACAGCTAAATAAATGAGAAGGGAGAAATTAGCACGCTAATTGATTTATCTTTATAACGGCTTTGTTTCCTGTTGCGTAGAATCGGTAGCTTTATTATTATTATTATTTTTTTTTTCACTTTTTCAACCTTCCATTTTCAACTCATTTGTTAAACGTGTTAAATAGATGCTACAATAATTAAAATAATATTTTTTATCCCTTTTTTTTTTGCGGTTGATCTATTTTTTTTGCTAAGGCTCGAAATGTCTATTATTGTCCCAATAGTTGTAAAGCTTGCCATAGACGGTGCAATTTTCCACCTTAAAAAGGTTATTTGGGAGCTTTAGGGGTAGCTTCACACAGGCTCAGGACAGCCCCAAATCGGAAACCTATGTGCCTGTCCTATTAATATAAACCTTTTTTTTTTTTTAAACTGCACATACTTGGGAAAGAAAGAGAGAACGAGGCAAAAAGCAGGAGGCAATGTACTTTCACTGGAGGGCCACCCACCAATGTACTTTCACTGGAGGGCCACCCACCAATGTACTTTCACTGGAGGGTCACCCACCAATGTACTTTCACTGGAGGGCCACCCACCAATGTACTTTCACTGGAGGGCCACCCACCAATGTACTTTCACTGGAGGGCCACCCACCAATGTACTTTCTCTGGAGGGCCACCCACCAATGTACTTTCACTGGAGGGCCACCCACCAATGTACTTTCACTGGTGGAACCCCCCACAATGTACTTTGACTGGTGGAACCCCCCGCAATGTACTTTCACTGGTGGGACCCCCTGCAATGTACTTTCACTGGTGGGACCCCCCTGCAATGTGCTTTCACTGGTGGGCCTCCCCCTGCCAATGTGCTTTCACTGGTGGGCCTCTCCTTGCCAATGTGCTTTCACTGGTGGGCCTCTCCTGTGCCAATGGTGCTTTCACTGGTGGGCCTCTCCTTGCCAATGTGCTTTCACTGGTGGGCCTCCCCCGCCAATGTGCTTTCACTGGTGGGCCTCCCCCGCCAATGTGCTTTCACTGGTGGGCCTCCCCCGCCAATGTACTTTCACCGGTGGGCTTCCCCCCCCAATGAACTTTCCCGGGTGCCCCCCCCAGCCCCGCAATGAACTTTCACCGGTGCCCCCCCCCAGCCCCGCAATGAACTTTCACCGGTGCCCCCCCCCAGCCCCGCAATGAACTTCACCGGTGCCCCCCCCCCCCGCCCCGCAATGAACTTTTACCGGGCCCCCCCCCCCCCAGCCCCGCAATGAACTTTTACCGGCGCCCCCCCCCCAGCCCCGCCAATGAACTTTACCGGTGCCCCCCCCCATCCCCTCAATGTAGTTTATACCGGTGCCCCCCCCCCCAGCCCCGCAATGAACTTTCACCGGTGGCCCCCCCCAGCCCCGCAATGAACTTTTACCGGTGCCCCCCCCCCCCAGCCCCGCAAGGACCTTTCACCGGTGGCCCCCCCAGCCCCGCAATGAACTTTCACCGGGGGCCCCCCCCAGCCCCGCAATGAACTTTCACCGGTGGCCCCCCCCCGCCCCGCAATCAACTTTCACCGGTGGCCCCCCCCCCCCAGCCCCGCAATGAGATTCCAATGGTGGGCACTCTAGTCTGACACTGGCTTCACAGGGCTGTTTGTTAGAGCGGAGTCCATGTCTGTCTGAAACGTACTTGATTCAGCGTGGTTTTTAGAGGAAGATTCGCACTTTCAGCCTTGGGGGATGTTTAATTAAATTCTATAAAACCAGTTTCTCTACCGGTTTCATTTCTGGACTTTTCCCAACCTAAAAGGGGTATTTTATATCTTGAAAAGTGATGGTACATATTAGCAATATGCTAACCCTTTTTTTGGGAGGGGATCCAACCTAAGCAACCCTGATCTTAAGAATGGAGGAGCACAGCACTGGTGTAATCATGCATCCTTTTTGTGCACAAACGTGTTCCCGCAGCCACCCTCATTTACTTACGCCATTCTAACTTAGTGGCCAAGGAGCTGCTGTGCACTGGATAAACGGTGAATGGGTTATAGTTCTACACAAGTGCTGTGTCCACTCATTGTCAGGATAGGTGGGGTCCCAGAGGTTGAACTTTCACAAACTATACCAGGATAGCGAATCCTAGCATTATACCTGTTAAAAGGTTCTTGGCAAAATCCCTTTTCGTAGGTCGCTATAAGCCGGCCGCAGCTCTTCCCCATTCATGTCTGGGGGAGTTCCTAGGATAGCCATGTCACTCCTTTTTTTATTTGTAATGACCTAAAAAAAGAAAGGAAAGAATTGGATAAGGAAAAACCCCCCCCCTCCCCCTTTTTGTTATGTGGGCCCCCCTAAATTTGCAAGCACCAAACTGGCCTCAGAGGGATTCTGCAAGTGGCAAAAAAAACCCTTTTAAAGGGGTTGCTCACTCAAGGATTGCTGCTTTATTTTTAAAGATCTTGCAAAAAAAAATTCATCTGAATATGTGTCCATTTAACAGTTCCTACCTATTCCTAGATATCCCCCCTTTTTGGGCTGCATCAGTCTCAGGTCGCTTAGCTACAACCTGTTCAACTCTCCTGATAGGCTGCCCGTGGTTTTCTATAGTAAAGGGCCTGTTGACTCCATGTAGGTGCCAGCACTGGTTGTTTTGTAAGACCTGTTTGATCTCTCCTGTTTGGTGCCGAGGTTGCTATAGTACAGCCCTTTTTATTTCCCGATAGGCTGCCAGCCTTTTTTGTATAGCTACGACCTGTTTGATCTCTCCTTATGGCTGCCCGCACTGGTTGTTTACTACGACCTGTTTGATTTCCTGATAGGTGCCAGAATGGTTGCTATAGCTAAAGACCTGTTTTCCCTTTTGTTGGCGCCAGCCATGTTGTATAGCTAAAAACCTGGTTTTACTGAACCCAGTAGAAACCAGTAAAACCCCCCCTGAATTAAAAATGAAAAAAAAAAAAGGGAAATGAGGTGAGATGTAGTAAGACAACCCCTTTAAGGATATGTTTACATGGAGTTTTTCCATGCAGCATCCAACACTTAAAAACTGTGTGAAATCTCTACCCCCATTGTTTTTAGACCAAATTTTTTTCCATAGTAGATTTGAAATCTTATGTTCCAAAACAATCCAGTCTGTGCTTTCATGTGGAATCATGACAGATAAAAAGAGGAAAAATGAATGGTGCCACAACAGACGTCTGCCATGAAATGTCTGTAATTATCCCTCCCCACCCTTCCGTTGGACTGTCCATATGGTATTCTTGCTGTGCAATGGTTTCCCGTGCTTTATTTAGATATATTTTTCTGTTGTTCCTTTTTATAAGTTTAGATTATTTATTTTAAAGCGCCAAATTTATTCAAAGGGCGCTGTCATTCGGGGGGTTCCCTACATAACTAAGTCAACAATTCAATAGTGAAAATCTGTGAAACAACAGGTAAAAGGGGAAAAAAGAAACCCATATCAAAAATAGATGACACAAAAGGTAGGTTAATGGGCTTTTGCCCTTGGGGGCATGGAGTCTTTTTTTTTTACGCACTATTACAATGTATGACACAGGCGATATAATAAAAGCTGGGTGAGCAGTCTCCCGAAATGATTATTGATAAAGCTTCCATCGGACCTGGCATCGGCAGACACCGAGCTTTACTACAGCTTTTCCAAGACTTTTCACACGGTGAGGACAAGGCATTCTGGTGCCCTAGGCAGATGTGGGAAATGGTGCCCACTACGCCATGTTCAAATGCCTGACTCTGATTTGGCGCACTGTGCCTATAGCTGTGCCTCCCACGCTACATGCAATGGGGGGTAAAAAAACCCCAAAACTTTGTGCCCTCTATTTTGGAGGTTTAATTTTTATAGCGTATAACGTACACCTGACACCCGCCATGTATGGAGTAGGCCCGGGTCATGATTTCGATTCATACCCCTTTGTGCTCTCCTTCCGGTCTGGCATGAGGGTACCCAAAAGGGAATTTATACCCCTTTTAAACAGTCCTTGCCCTGTGGTGAGGACGTTTGGGGTAAAGCTCCCCAATGATGTCTAGGCAATTGTGGGCTTTTGGGCCCCTGTTGTTTTTATAGAGGGGAGGCAAGTTTATAGAGTATCTGATATCACTGAACAGGTCTGTTTAAGTTAAGACTTGTGTTTCCCGTAATTTTTCAAAATTTTTGGGATTAATCGAGTTGTGTGTCCTTGTTTTTTCCTCTTAGAAATGTATTACTGAATCTGTCACTTGGGTGTGTCCCGCACAGTCACATTGTCCAATTGGTGCTGGCAGCCATTGTGTACAGGGACACAGCCGTGTGAAAACTTGGATGGTAACACCCAGCTGCCTGATTCAGTTTCACATTTTTCAAAGGAGTAAGGGCGCGTCCCACGCACAGGAAAAATACCCGGCGGCCCCAGGGGGGCGGCTTTTTTTTTAGCAAGAGAAAAGCCCCCCCTCCCTATTGCATGCACAGATTCCCTTTGAAAACCGCATGAAGAGGTATGTTCAATGCTTTGGGGGGCCGGGGGGCGCGGGGGAAATACGCCGACAGAAAAACCCCTGCAGGAGGGGGTGCGCCGGGGGTTTTTCCCTAAGGGACAATTGTGTGTTTTCGCGGGTTTTTGGGTCTGAAAAAAACCGCAAACCCCAAAAACCCCTGCGTGGGGACTGCCCCCAAGGGGTTCCATTTGGCGCCTCTGAAAAGTGCCGCATTGAGCACTACTTTTTTCATTCAAATGACAGCCACCTCGACAGTAACCTGACAAACCCCATTATAGTCATTGGGGTCTATCGGACGCATTGGCGCCTGTTATTTAATTAATCCAGCCCCCAACCTTGTGATGGGGATTCAGATTGCAATGTTGGATGCTCCATCACAGTGAGCACAAGGATTTTCTAACCCAGACTTGGCAGGCGATGTCCCAGATGCCCCAGGATGATATTATCTGAGCTTTAAAAAACTAGCAAATCTCTAAGAGTGTGACCGTCTGGATAGGACGTCTTTTGTTGCTTATCGTATTTATTTTCCTAGCATGAATTCTGTAATTCAAAATAAAATGCTTGTGTAATCCTGTTTTGTAAGGGTGCCCTCGAGCTGTTTTTGGGAAATATTTGTTGGCTGACTGAGTCTTGAAGGAGATTTGCCAAGAAGTAAGTTCCTTACCGAACAGGCTGATACTCCCCTCATAAGGCTTGGAAAAAGGGGCGTTGTGGTTATGTGTTTAAAAAAACAAGTACCTCCTCTGTGATGTCATCACTCCACCTCCCATGCACGCTCCTGATACTCACTCTGTAGTTGAGTAAACATTGTTTGGCTAATCCACAGGGGATAACTGTTTTGTGCACAGGAGAGAAGGTAAGCTCCGAGTAGGCAGCGTTCTTTCATTTGTTCACAAACTGATGCGAGGGGGGGGGGGAGGGGTTTGAGAAGTTAGCAGGGATCCAGGGAGCTTCTGCATATTTACTCAGATAATTACATTACAACCAGTGGATTATCTATACAAAAGACACAGGCTCTTTTCTCCCCAGTCCTTTCAAAGTTGTTCATGTTCCCTGCCATCAGATAAGAAATGCAAACAAGACAGGTGCAACCAGATCAGCTCCTGGTCGTGTCTAATGTAAACTGTCAGGAAACTAGGGGCATGTAAGGAAGGCTGTAGATCTCACAGGCTTCACTTTTTTAATGACATATATTTAGAAAAGTGATTAAATACCCATTTTGGAGGATCCCACGTCAACATTAGATTGTGGCAAAACCCCTTTAAGTCCTCCAGGCTCGCACTGGCCAACAGGGGAGCAGGGGTATCCCCTGGACTTGGCAGGCCTCAGGCCTCTTTTCAGGGATAGAGGAGGGCAGATAGCAAAAGTCTTGTGCTTTAGGGTAGGCCCCAAGAATCCACTTTATCGGTGGACCTCCTGCACAGCAGTCCGACACTTCATCCTGCACGTAGGCTTAAGGGGGTTGTCTCACTTTGCCATTTCAGAGCCACAAGCAGTTTTAGATTCCCACATCATGTTATGTTGCCCAGAGCCTAGACAGTTGTGCTGGGATGGACGAGGTCTGGACACTCTCCACTTTTCATGGAGGCTATATCCAGTGCTTGGCAAAGACAGCACAGGGAGCGGGCGCCATCATGAATTGGGAGCTATGGTGTGCACCTACACACCACTGTGTTGAGTAATTCCCAGATGGTGGCATAGGTCTGGCAACCCTAACCAAGAACCCTGGTCAACCTTCAAGGTAGGAAGCTGGGTGGAATTAAAGCAAATTTCCATCAAGTTCAACCAAGAGTGAGAAAGCTCAGTGCTATAGCATTGGAAGGTACTTAGGCTATGTTCACACGGGCTAATTTCGGTGCACATTTCACTGCGTATTTGCGCTCGAATATGGGCGAGATGCGTGCCGAAATTACGGTACTCCATAGTTCTCATAGAGAACTATGGATTATGCCTTCTCTCCCCGCTCGCACAATACAATCGTATTGTACGCGCTGGGAGATAAGTGACACGTCAATTACTTGCGGCGAATACGCACCGCGAGTAATGCATGTCTATGGGGCCGGTGGGCATACAGCGCGCCGCTGGAGTACACACGTATCGGCGCGACTACTAGATCACCTATTATACACGCCGCAATTACGCCTTGTGAACATAGCCTTAAGCACATCTTTTAGCGACCATGTGGTGAATCATGGCCTTTTGAGCGCAACCATAATGCTGATGTGAGCCTCGGTGAAAATAAGCTTGACGTCCCACTCCTAGACTTTTATATTTAAAAGCTTAATTTTTTTTACTATTTCAATGTTTTCCACCAAAATAAAAAAAAAAAACAAAAAAAAAAAACCGCTCTTCCCTAATCTCTTCCAAATTGCATAGAACCCAGCCATAAACAATTTTTTTGTTTCTCCTTCCGCGTTTGCAGCTGTAACCTTTTTAGCATACCTACATTTTCCTGGGCTGGCAGTCGTGTTGCATGTTAATGAGAATTCAAGCACGATAACTTCCATTCGAAACGAAAGTGCCTTAAATGTCTTGGGCTGTCAGAATGAGATGCTGGGAGCTTGATGAAAAGAGAACAAAGAAGATAAAGTATGAAGCCTAGATACAGTGCAAAATGAAATAAAACCTTGTACGGCCTGTCACTGGTGTCAGTTGATATTCATATCTAAAGCACATTATAGTATTACTCTGGTACGCATAGCTTACTCATCTGTCTGTTTTAATTCATTACATTCTTTTGAGCCCCATGTGTCAGCAGTGGGGAAGAGGAGAGAGAAAAATATAACCTCATCTGGCTTTTTGTGAATTTGAAGGCCGGCTATAGAGACGAATTCAGGAGGAAGAATGCCGACTGGGCGGCCGACGTCGTGTTTAATAGCAGGGTTTTTATGAACGGCTTTAACCAATAGAACTGTCAGCCATACGTGTCGATTTTGACAAGATCGGACAATAATCTTATGGGTATGAAGGCTTTCTAACTCTACCATGGCAGATGTGGGGGGAAAGATGGATGGACATGTTGGATTTCCACAAGAGGTGTCTGGCAGAAGGTTGGTCCACCATCCTTATGGCAATGGTCTTATACACTCGACTTGGCCAAATGAATTTAAGAGAATTGGCTGAATAAGGCTTGATTCGTATTGGTTTTGGAGGTCTGCAGAGATGCAAATGAACCCAAACTGACCCGTTTCACAACAGATACCAGCAGTGCCCAATGGAAACCATTGACTACAATGGCTTTGTTGGGTTTCCATAGTGGTGTTGGTTGTTTTGACCGGAGAGATGGACATGGAACCAAACTGACCTATTTCATGACAGACCCCCAACAGTGCCCAATTGACTACAATGGGTATGTTGGGTTTCCATAGTGGTGTTAGTTGTTTTGACTAGAAAAATAGTGCGACTAGCTGCACTATTTTTTCCATATTTCCCAGCAGAACCAGTGACAGGTCCAAATGGAACCTCCATTAATGATGTGACCCAGGCCTAATGGCAATGATCATACTGTATACACTCCACTCCACTGAATGAATTAATGAGAATTGGCTGAATAAGGCTTGGTTCACATTTGTTTCGGAGCTCTGCAAATGAACCCAAACTGACCCGTTTCGCAACAGATACCAGCAGTGCCCAATGGAAACTATTGACTACAATGGCTTTGTTGGGTTTCCATAGTGGTGTTGGTTGTTTTGACCGGAGAGATGGAAATGGAACCAAACTGACCTATTTCATGACAGACCCCCAACAGTGCCCAATTGACTACAGTGGGTATTTTGGGTTTCCATAATGGTGTTGGTTGTTTTGATTAGAAAAATAGAGCGACTTGCTGCGTTATTATTGCCATAATTCCCAGCAGAACAAGTGATAGGTTCAAATGGAGCCTCCAATAATGATGTGACCCAGGCAATGATCATACTATATACACTCAACTCCACTGAAAGAATTCATGAGAATTGGCTGAATAAGGCTTGGTTCACATTTGATTCGGAGGTCTGCAAAGATGCAAATGGAACCAAAATTACCTGTTTCACGAGAGACCCAAACAGTGCCCAATTGACAACAGTGACAGCCCTGTTAGAGTTTCATAGTGGTGGTGGTTCTTTTAACTGGAAAAATAGTGCAACTTGCTGCACTATTTTTTCCATAATTCCCAGCAGAACCAGTGACAGGTCCAAATGGAGCCTCCAATGCTGATGTGATCCAGGCCTAATGGCAATGATCATGCTGTATACACTCAACTTCACTGAATGAATTAATGAGAATTGGCTGAATACGGCTTGGTTCGCATTTCGTTCGGAGGTCTGGAGAGATGCAAATGGACCCAAACTGATCTGTTTTACAACAGACACCAACAGTGCCCAATGGAACCCATTGACTACAATGGCTTTTGTGGGTTTCCGTAATGGT
Source organism: Phyllomedusa bahiana (assembly GCA_025379985.1). Lineage (NCBI taxonomy): Eukaryota > Metazoa > Chordata > Amphibia > Anura > Hylidae > Phyllomedusa > Phyllomedusa bahiana. The sequence goes on from JAODAL010018282.1 coordinate 64,736, forward strand.
GTTGGTTGTTTTGACTGGAAAATAGTGCGACTTGCTGCACTATTTTTTCCATAATTCCCAACAGAACCAGTGACTGGTCCGAATGGAACCTCCAATGCTGATGTGACCCAGACCTAATGGCAATGATCATATGCACTCCACTCGACTGCATCTCTGTGGACCTCCAACACAAATGTGAACCAAGCCTTATTCAGCCAATTCTCTTGAATTCATTCAAATGGACCCAAACTGACAATAACAGTGCCAGATGGATCCCGTTGACTACAATGAGTGCCGGGTTTCCTTCATGGTGTCCGTTGTTTTGATGGAAAAAATAATGCAACTTTATGCGCTGTTTTTTTTCACATCATTCCCGAGGAAACCGGTGATGGAAGTTGTGAATGGAACCCCCAACGCTGATGTGACCCCCGATCATATACCCTCAACTCGGCTGAATGGAGGCAAGAGAGACTTCATAACGTTTGAGACTGAAGAAACACAGGCCTAGTTCTCTTGTAGGTTTTGTTGATAACCTCTGTTTCAGAGGTGGAACCGGATTCGTTTTACAATGGACACCAACACCACCCATCAGACCCTATTGACTAGAATGGGGCCTGTCGGGTTTCCTCCATGGTGTCCGTAGTTTTACTAGAAAAAATAACGCAGTGTTTTTTAAGTGTTGAGCTCTCTCTACGTCGGGTGAGTGCCAGCTGTTAGAAGATCACTAAAATGATCATATACTGCAGCATTTAGTATGAGCCATCAAGTGATCGCCTGTACAAGACTGCTAGGGGGCAAAAAATGTAATAAAAAAAAAAGACAAAAGAAAATAAAATCCTTCTGGCAATCTGAGTAAATGCAGGACCCAGATTTCCTGCAGTAAAAAGATAACAGTGAACGTAGCACTAATCTATTTTAATCAGTAAAACCGGATACTGATACATGTTGTTTTTCTTTTTTAGCGGTTTTATTAATTCTGTTGTCTCTGTAGCATTATGGGCTATGAGTAAGGGTGGTGTGACACCCGAAAAACATTAGACCTATCTATTTCTCCGGATGCTGATCTTTTTAATGGCTTTAAATAAATTGTCTTGATTTTTATGGCTGGGAGTTCCTCGTCACAGTCCTGTACCTACCTTCGTTGCTGCATGATATACTTAAACACAGCATGTTAAGGCATAAAGGGACCACCGTCACTCCTGTCACTTACGGACCCATGTAGACCTGAAGCTGGACCTGGAACGGGTGTTCTCGCCATGCTTTTTCACAGACCGTGCTCTTCACAGCCATCTTCAGGCTCCTTCTTCCTGTTCAGGCTGTGGGCACCTCGACAGCTTCAGGCTCCCACTTCCTGTTCAAGCTGTGGGTGGTTCTACAGCTTCAGGCTCCCACTTCCTGTTCAAGATGTGGGTGGTTCTACAGCTTCAGGCTCCCACTTCATGTTCAGGCTGAGGGCGCTTCAGCAGCTTCGGGTTTCCTGTTCAGGCTGCGGCCGCTTCGGGCTCCCACTTCCTGTTCAGGCTGCGGGTGCTTGGGCAGCTTCTGGCTCCCACTTCCTGTTCAGGCTGCGGGTGCTTAGGCAGCTTAGGGCTCCCACTTCCTGTTCCGGCATTGGGCACTAAGACAGTGTCAGGCTTCCACTTCCTGATCAGGCTGTGGGCGGTTTAACAGCATTGAGTGATATTTGAGCTTTGCTATTTCTATCTGAGCCTGTTAGAGAGACATTGGTGATGGAGGAGGCTAAACATCAGGGCTAAAGCCTACTTAGCTCTAAAGGGTTAAAGTTTATCAGTAAGAAAGATTAAACAAGCTCCTGTGCTTGCTGCTAAGACACAGCAGGGAGTGACCTCACCATCCTGGTCAGGCTTGCTAAAGCAAAGAGAGGTAGTTGGTAACCTAGGGGAGCCTCTACAAAGCAGGAGCTAAGAACTGCTCTAGCCTTGAAATGAAGCAAAATCAGAAGAGCAATGTATTTAAGTCTTTTACCTTTGCCTACATGTTTAGAGCTAATCAATGTGGTTCTAGAATACCCCTTTAAGCATAGTATCACCTATTGTCATACTCCTGAATAATACCCAGTAGAGCAGGCATCCTCAAACTGTGACCCTCCAGTTGTTGGAAAACTACAACTCCCATCATTCCCACTGTTGTAGATTATATAAGCGCATGACAGGAGTTGTAGTTTCCCAACAGCTGGAGGGCCGCAGTTTGAGGATGCCTGCACTAGAGGTTCTGGCTCTCTGCAGCCGTCTTATGTTAAGTCATTTGGCAGCTTATTAGTTTTATCTGCGGTGTCACTTTTTGTTAGGAGTTTTAGAAGTGATGAAGATGGAGACTTTTTACCTTCTCAAGTTTATGATCTCGAAGAACTGAGGATTAAACTTTCACACTTTGATATGATAAATAATACCTGCAAGTAAAACCTTCGCATTATAAAGTGTTCTGTCTCCGTAGCGTAATAGACTAACAAAGCGAAGGTCACTCCTTTTCGGCAGCGCGGCGTCGGAGGTGTTATCCACCCATGATACTGCTGGGTCGTTCTGGAATTCCTGAGCTACTTAGGTTCAAAAAACTGAGATATCTCCTTGAATTATATAGGGAAAAATAAAAGCGTTCAGTTGCATAGTCCGTGGAGCTTTTGGGATTGAATAGCCTGAATTGGGGTCAGACCTGCAATAAATAAAAGCTACATCATACCTGCCGGGCTGGATGGATATAGCTGAGCCTTTGAAAATGTAACCTCGGGCTAAATATCCCCTGTTCTTTCTCCGCGACTGATGTGTGCTTACCTCGCCATCAATTATTTATCGTGCTGAACCAGTAAACAGTGCTTCTAAAACCTCAGGCCTCCGTAAGTGTCTGATAAACCCAGAGCACCGCACTTGACGAGCCAACGTTTATTTTTATCAGCCGAGGTAGAGATTCATAGATCTCTTATTATTTTTTATTTCTCTTGATCCTTACTTCTGGGTTTCCAGCTCAAATACGCGATCGGCGCCGTATTAGACTATTACCGTATGCAATAAACCCTTACAGCTTCGCCGTTCCTAGTTTATTCTGTGCTGCTTAAAGGGACACTTTCATCAGATAGCGGTTTTTTTTTTTTTTCAATGTTACTGAATTTTTGCAACTTTTTTTTTTTTTTTTTTTTTAAAGAATTTTGAGCAATATTTTTATTTTATTTTGCAAGTTCAATGCAGTTAAAATTTCCACAGTGTCATTCACCTTCTCTATCTGTGATAGTAAAGAGGTAAAACTCCTGAATGTCTGGTCAGGCTAATCTCACTGAGGATAACTACGTCCAATAGAGTGCGCTGTGGAGCTCCTCAGCTCTTTTCCCATAAGCCTTTGCTTTATGCAAAACAGTCAGTGAGGTCTGAATGGCAAGTAAACCCTCACATCGACCAATTTACTGGTTCCTCTCCTCATGGAGAGATTTTTCCCCTTTCAAAGCCACTGTTGCCTCGCACCCAGCCAACCAGTAAGTTGTACGCTACACTGAATAGGGGCAAATATCCCGAAACAGCTATCTGTAGCTAAACTTAACTGGTTTGGCTCAAATCCCTTTCACATTGCAAGGCTTCTGCGAGCTACATGTGAACTGAGGATAACTACGCCCAATAGAGGGCGCTGTGGAGCTCCTCAGCTCTCTTCCCATAAGCCTTTGCTTTATGCAAAACAGCCAGTGTGGTCTGAATGGCAAGTAAATCCTCACACTGACCAATTTATTGGTTCCTCTCCTCAAGGAGAGATTTTTCCCCTTTCTAATATATATATTAAGAGAAAAGAGGACTTAAGGTAATACCCCAAATTAATAAGAAAAAATGTTTTATTAAATTATAACAATATAAATTCATTCAAATAAACAAGCAAATAAAAAATGTTGTTTAACTTGGACAACAAACCAACACATAACAGGTCTCAAGCAAAGAATAAATTATCAATTCCTATTTAATATATCTATTTAATATAATAATAATAATAATCCTTCAGTTAACATCTGTTCATAAAGCTATATTATGTGACTGAGAGAGTAAATATATATGATCAAAATCTATTACCCATGATAAGGGACTCCACTGTGCTTGCACCTGATGTTCCTCACTCTACTGCAGTTGCTGCTTTATGGCATGTAGTCACATTGCAAATAGTAGGTAATGATAAAATGATTGCTCAATTGTTCTCTGGATAGGCCTAGACAAAGATTAGGCTTAGATAAAGAGAAAACTCCTGAATGTCTGGTCAGGCTAGTCTCGCTCTACTAAATATACTAAGAGAAGAGAGGACTTGAGGTAATACCCAAAATTAATAACAAAAAATAGTTTTTATTAAATTCTAACAATACAAATTCATTCAAATTAAACCCAAATTTTTTTTTTTTAACTTGGACGACAAACCAACACATAACAGGTCTCAAGCAAGCGGACGTAGTCCTAAATAGTAAACAATATCAATTTCTATTTAATACATCTCAAAAATCCTTCAGTTAACATCTGTTTATAAAGCTATATTATGTGACCTAGATAGTAAACATTATTTCGGATCAAAAAATATTGCCCATGATAAAGGACTCCACAATGCTTGCACGTGACGTCCCTCACTCTACTGTAGTTGCTGCTTATCAGCATGTAGATAAATTACAAATAGTAGGTAATAACAAAATGATCACTCTATTGTTCTGTGGACAGGCCTAGACAAAGATTAGGCTTGGATAAAGAGAGAAAACGCCTGAATGTCTGGGCAGGCTAGTCTCACTCTACTGTAGTTCCTGCTTGTCGGCATGTAGTCACATTACAAATAGTAGGTAATAACAAAATGATCACTGTTATTCTATGGACAAGGCTAGATAAAGATTAGAGTAGACAGACCGGACAATAAACAGAGTAATAAAAGGCTAGGACAGGAAACAGCCGTCAGCAAGTGAAATACAGCACAGTTGATTATAGAACAAAGTTTATAAGTGACCACAAGATATATGCCTGCGCAGTGATAAATCAAACTGACCAATTCTAATTTACAGCTATAGATATAGTAACCAATCACAGTAGGTTTTGTAATTAAAGGGGTTGTCTCACCACAGTGTTTCACAGAGCCACAGGCAGCTTTCATTCATTCATGCATGCTGTCTATTCTTGGTCAGGCTGTGGGTGATTAGCATATCTGTATTCAAAGATCTGCTAATTACTCTGACATGAGAGCATGAGAATTTTATCAAAAGTCCAGAGAATCTTCAGAACTAAAATGAGCAAAAGTAATTAGTCTCCTTTGTTTGTGAGATCACATAACACTCAAGCTGCCGACCTGTGAAGCGACGTCCTCCCTGATATCGGATAGAACAAACAGCAGAAGAGAGCACGGCATGGCAGGTCGGTAACGTAGATAAACCTGAGTGCACTCAGAGCTGATAAAATCACTTTTATCTCCTCTACAAAGAAAAAAAACCAAAGCAATGTATTTGGAAAAAGTCTTAATTTACTGTTCCCTACATGCTGAAAGCGAATCTTAAATGTATAGCAAGACAACCCTTTAAGGGGTAAGAACGGACTGATAATTCAATGACGTATTTTAAATTATTTAATGCCTTAGATCAAAGGTTGTAAAACATGTAAACACCAATAATAAACGTAAGATTTGCATTTGATATCACTTGATGTCGGTGGTCATCTCTTGTCGGCCTGTGCATGTACACTTACTATCTATCGATAACAAATACATGAAAGGATTATGGGTTAATCTTTTCTGTGTTGGCAGGGGCAGCTTTCTTCACACTTAGCAGGTCCTGCTTATAACCATTAAACTTCTCAAACCATAGTCGGCCAAGCAATGTACACTGCCACCGTCAGAGCTCACAGCTCATATTCAGTACTTTGAATCCGCCTGTACCCTGAGCTTCATAGACAAGACTGAAAAATCTGTGCTGTACTCTATACATATATGTAGTCTCTATAGCACAGATATTTTACCATCGGGTTTAAATCTGGTGGAATATGCAACATGTTGTATATTCCGCCAGATTCTGCTCGGATTTGCCGTCAGCCCCATACATGGAATGTGCGTGGCCATCGGCAAATCCAAAAACCGAAAAGACTTTTGTGCAAATCTGCGCCAAAAATCATGGTACTGCAATATCAAAATTCCGTCCGATTTTGAATGGCATTTTGACACTTGCTGTGTAGGCTTCTCCTTACAGAGAGAATCTAGGTTATAAAAGTAACCGTTTTTACATATAATTGTCTTACTTAAAGGGGTTGTCTCACTCAATTGATTCATCTCGCCTCAGTCCTGTTTTCTTGGTTTCAGTTTGAGTTCTGGGGCGTTTACTGGCTTCTACTAGGCTGCAGTAGAAGCCAGGTCTGTAGCTATAGCAACCAGTGCTGGCAGCCTATCAGGAGAGATGGAACAGGTCTGTAGCTATAGCAACCAGTACTGGCAGCCTATCAGGAGAGATGGAACAGGTCTGTCGCTATAGCAACCAGTGCTGGCAGCCTATCAGGAGAGATGGAACAGGTCTGTCGCTATAGCGACCTGAGGAGCTGATGCAGCCCATACAAGAGAGGATATCTAGGAATAGGTAGGACACTGTTAATGGACATATATTGCAAATTGACTTGTTTTTAAGACATATTTAACATAAAAAGCAGCGATCCTTGTAATGAGTCAACACCTTTAGGTCATTTAACATAAGGTTCTAGGGTGACATGCATGAAATTTGGCATTTACACACCAAATTTCATGCGATTAAAAAGGCATAGAATGCACCTGATATTTTTTTTAACCCGTTTTACAGTAGGTCATAAATCAGGCGCATTCCAGAGCTCGGCGACAGTTCAGATCAGGTAAACCAAAGTGCTCTACCTGTTCCGACTGTACTGTGCCCAGAAATGCCGTAGCAAAGCTATAAATCTATAGCTTCGCTACGGTTCTGGTGCACCCCGCCTCCCGCACGATGCCCGAAATCAGGCGCGTTACAAAGTGCCGCAGGTGCGATGAAATGCGCCCCAGAGTGACGTGGGAGATTTGAAAATGTATGAACAGGGCTGAGCCTGATATCAGGCTGTAAAGATGCCAGATGTCTGCCGCAGCCCCGTTCATATGTCGCCCCCAGTGTTTGGGTCGTCATAGACTCCCCGTGGGTTTTCGTTTTATTTAGGATTTGAATAAACCCAACATCTTATATTTCATATTAGTTTTTATGTTCTTCACTTGATCAAGAAATGCTTCTCATTTTTGCCAAGCAGTCTTCACTCGGGTATTATGTTGGGCTATCTACTCACTGAGTCTCTTGACTAAGGGGAACACTCTCCTATGTTCTCTCTCTTCAGCGAGCGATTGAGCCTCATCATGGTCAGTCTTCCAGAATCCCTTCGGATACCAGTAGCATCCTCCAGCGCTGGCCAGGCCCAAACTTTCAGAGGTCTCAGACTCTCTTCTTTGTTTTTTGAGATAACTGAAACACTGCAGGGCAGCGAATATCTTGGCTCAATGTTTCCAACCTCAACACTCTTCTGCTGACTAATAGTCTTAGAGCTTAGCCCTAAAAACCAAACTTTACAAAGACCTCAGCACTGAAGGAGCCCCAAAACCTCTCTCTATTCTACGGAGAGGTGGTCATTGATTTTAATTGGATAGCCCTGACCATCTCACTGTTTAAAAAAAAAAAAAAAGAGAGATTTTGGGCCTCGCTCTTCTGATAGCAAAACCACATGAAAAAAGAGGTAATGTCTAAAATATTACTTTTATTAATAACCTAAAATATATCCCACTAACAACTCTCTAGAATTACAGGGTGATACTGTACAGTGAAAAAACAGTCCCTACCCTAAAGTGCAAGATGATCGCCCCAATAAAGGGCGCTCTTGCCCGGAACCTGTCCCTAGGAAAATAGACAGATAAGATCCTCTAGTCTGGTCCCAACATGTTTTGACCAGCCTGTAAAAATGATTATACCTGGTCACCTCAGGGGACCAAAATGCAGCAATTCAGACTAAAGGTGTTCAAAAGTAATTGTCAAATAATGTACTACAGGTACACTGTGCTTAATCCAAGATACCTGATAAAATGACAACACCAACCAGGGAAAAAGAGAACAAGGAGGATGTATTCATCCCAGAAAGTAAGAGGTGGTCATATTCGAAAAATCTCAATACCTTAGGTAAAAGTAATGTACCTCACCGATATATAGAGGAACCACCCCATTGTTTCAAGGTGTAGTGATTATAGACACCTCTATGTCCTCTCTAGCCCTGTCAGGGCAGTGCAGCATCGGCCACATTCAGTAGTTAAGAGAGACATTACCTCTTTTTTCCATGTGGTTTTGAATCGGTCAGAGGTTTCTGGATACTGGCCATTCATCTCGCTGGTAGTTGATATATTCTTTTTGTGGACTTGCTCTTCTGAAAGGTGCGGATCCTAGAAGTGGAACTTGCGCCCATCTGACATTAATGGAGTATTCGGGCTATGTGCCAACAATGTCTATAATGGGATAACCTCAAAGCGGTGTCCACACATTGGACTGAAAAGTCAGACCTCAGCGGCACTTGGTGCACCCCCGGATTTTATTTGGGGCCCCAAGGCTACGGGGGGCTTGTTTCTCTTTTCATGGGAGTTCCCCGTACAGGGGGAAGGCATGTGTTCTCAATTCTGTTCTATGGGGGTTCCCCGTAAGGGGGGCCTGTGTTCTCCATTTTGGGGTTTTAGGGAGTTTCCCAGAAAATGGGACGCTGGTTCTCATTCGTTCTAGGGGTTCCCCTACAGGGGAGCCTGTGTTCTCCATTCTGTTCTATGGGGGTTTTCCCCGTAAGGGGGAGCGCTTGTTCTCCATTGTTTTATGGGGGTTCCAGTACGGGGAGCGCTGTGTTCTCTTTGGTTTATGGGGGTTCCCAGTACAGGGGCACTGTTTTCTCCATTCTGTTCTATGGGATTTTCCCAGTACAGGGGAGCACTGTGTTCTCCATTCTGTTCTATGGGAGTTCCCAGTCAGGGCAGCGCTGTGTTCTCCATTCTGCTCTATGGGAGTTCCCAGTACAGGGGAGTGCTGTGTTCTCCATTCTGTTCTATGGGAGTTCCAAGTACAGGGAAGTGCTGAATTCTCCTTTCTGCTCTATGCGAATTCCCAATACAGGGGAGCGCTGTGTTCTTCATTCTGTTCTATGGGAGTTCCCAGTACAGGGGAGCGCTGTGTTCTCCATTCTGTTCTATGGTAGTTCTTGGTATAGGGTATCGCTGCGTTCTCCATTCTCCCTCTGTTGGAGTTCCCAGTACAGGTTAGCGGTGTCTTGGACTATGCTCAAACACCTATAGAACGGAATGGAGAGAAATGCGCAAGCACGAGAGGCTCTCTTTATGGAGATATTAGGGTCCTGTTCCTGAGATACCCTCACCTCTCACACTTTGATGACATATGCCATCCATGTGCCATCAGAGTGGAGGCACTCCTTGAAGGCTGGAATCACACTTGGGGTTTTTGTGGCATTTGTTTTCTTTTTGCTAAACAAGTACATGAAAAAAAGGAAAAGAAAAGGTTGCTGCGTGTCGTCCTTTGTATCTGCCTGAGATGCCAGCTTTATGGTATTTATGCCGTCTGATGTGAAAATTTGGTTTCTGTCAATATACGTCTTAAAAGTCTTCTAGCGGGATGATTATAATTCTATACACATTTTAATAAGTTACGGTCTTCTTACCTCTTAAATGTAAGAATACAAATGCTACAGGATATTCTTATGGTAAATAAAAATGACAGTCTAATTTTCATCTCAATTGTAACCTAATCACGAATGCACCTTTTAAGAAGATTTCTTCAGCTTTGTGATAATTTCCCTCTCCAGCCTCATTGAGAGGACCACTTCAAGGCTGCCTCTCGAACTGTCAAAGCAATGTTCGCTTTTGCTCCAGTGGAAACAAGACAAAGCAACATGAAAGGCCATGGCAGCTCATAAGCAGGTTTTTTCCTAGCAACTTGCAAACTTGCAATGCAAATGTAGGTATTTGCTATGCAAAGTGCGGTTGCATTAGTGTAAAAAGCTCTTAGAAAAATGGCAATAATTGCTTATCACATTTCCCTAAACTAATTCATGCCTTGACTTGGCAGTCTTTTGGTTTTGACAACTAAAAGAAGCTTATAGAACAGGCAGGACATGAGCAGCGAGGCAGAGCAAACCAAACTTGCTAGGAAGAATTGAATGCAGATGAGAATTTTGCTGTATCTTGTTTGCTTCTATCTTTGGTTAAAACACCAGCGAAATGAACTAGTGGAACGCACTACAAAGTTACTGCCTGTGCGGCACTGCTAGACGCTGGGACACTTAGCTGTGCTCCGGAAAATGACTCTTCATGTTTGTGGGAATAAGCCTTTACCCCCAATCTCTGTTCGACCTCATCTTTCTCCTTGTGTCGTCTTGTTTTCCCTGCTCTCAATTTTGGTTTGGGTTGAAGTGACTAGAGCTTTTTCCAAACTCATTTAGGGCATGTCCCCAGGGCCGTTT